>JABASP010002027.1:0-23305 GCA_019776565.1 Sminthurinus signatus | reverse complement strand
ACTTGTACAGTGTACAGTACTATAATTCCAAATATGGAATTTTCTTCTGATTCATTCAACAATCACAAGTCTCAACGTTTATGTACAGAGAATAGAGACTGATACAAAGATGTAGGCTGTTTTATGCATGTAGGCGTGAATAAATTGTACTGTAGGTTGATGCATAGTTTGTTTTGTAGTAAATAGTCTTAGAAGTCTTACGTAGAGATAGTTGTAGCATTTTGCATCATGTTAATAGTTTTTAAAGCTTGTTTTGTCTGCTGAAGCAAAATGTAACTTAAAAAGAATCTAAATTCAGAAAATGTAATTTTTCAAATTAGCTGAATAGGACTTGTAGCATGTAATACGTTGTACGGTTTTTACCTGTGTTTAAAAGTAATAAGTGTACATTCTGATATCAAAAATCACAAATAAATATACAATACATAATGGAAATAAGAAATCATATTGTGGTAAATTGAAAAAAAGAGCTTATAAAGATTTATCGGAGGACACTTGAGACAAAATGTGTGCAGGTACGTCTAATTTTTGCATGTAAAACATAAGCATAAATTATTAGTGTGCATGTGAATTGAGAACATTTATAAAGTGAAATTCCAGTTAAAAATCAAAAGGTCAAGAGTCAAGAATTAATCATTGTGTGTTTTTGTAGTAATTGGAGTTGGAACGTGGGCTTTTGTAATCAACTTGGTTCTTCTTCTATTATTTCTAATAATAATTCTACTGATTTGTCTAATTGGAACGCCGCTAGCCTACATAATTGCTGGGTTTTTTGCTATCCCAGCCATGATTCTAATTATTATCATGATTCTCAATTGTTGTTGCGGTTTTTCCCCGGATGTGATATTTCATCGTCGTCCTGTCCTCAGTGTTGGAGTTCATCAAAATCAAAGCAACCCCGTAGTTCGACGTGTTTAAATTAGAAGAAAACCACAAAAAAACGAAAGAAAAAAAACGTCTCAGGGATATTTTTTACATGTTGCGATTGGTGATTTATCCATTTATTTTTATGCATGCGTAACAAAGTTGTAAGTTGTAAGTAGATAAATAAAAGTAAAGTAAATTTTTCATTAAACTATAAATTTTATTGACTAGATCTTTGTTGTCGTCTTATATTTATTCTTATATACATTGCTGTTGTATCTTTTACGTAGTTCAGTGTAGCATTTAGCAGGTGTGTGATTGTGTGTATTTGCTTTTTATTTTTCTGTTTCCTTGTTGTTTGCTGATTCATATTCATATTCATATATATAATGAATAGACTGCAGAGCAAGGCAAAGTTAATTGTACGACAAAAATGCATCATTTCGATTGTTTTTGCTCTTTGAATACACATTTAAGCCACAGCACGTTTTAAAATGTCAATTTGTCCATGTATTGGGTATTGGATGTTGGATATCAAATAGAAATGGAATCTTGAACTTGGCAAATTTTACCTATGGGCTTACAGTTTACATTGATGACGGAAAGAGATTCTCAGGTTCTATGTTATAAGGAAATACATATTACATAATCTGTGACAATCTATTACCATTCACCGTACAAATTACTGATTGCATAAATACAGCATGTACTCATTTAACACTAAACAAACACTGACATGTGAAAAATTGTATTGATGATTAATAATTAACCATGAACCATCAACTTGTAGTTATGTAAGCTACATTTATTTATTTTTGACGTAAGTAGTCGCTCATAATGTTTATCGAACACCTCAAAGTGAAAAGTTCATATATATCCAGTATGTACACGTAAATAAATGTATACACCTTCAAATTAATTCCAGGTTCATCCTCTCATTTCCATAATTTGCATATTTACAAAGTACAATCCCTGTTTGCACACTCTGTTTTTAACAAGGGTTTAGTTTAATGTTTACTCCTCTTGCTTAAAGTTTCTTTGGTGAACAGTGTTAAAGTGGAAATTTTTTTTTTAAAAAGTAAAAACAAATCCTACAGTAGTGAATTTTATGTTGTGGCAGTAGCCATTACTCAATTCTCAATCAGAGTTCAGGTTTTACTGGAAAATTTTCAAACACAAGAGAAATTGTTCTATATAGTGCACATTTTGCTATTTACCAAAAATCAGAGATTAGTGACCAGTTCGAGGGAGGGGAAGAAATCTTTACGAATACTCTAGTATTTCCAATATCAAATCTTCAATATTCTAGTGATCAATGTGAAATTATCATTTTCAAGTCCGCATGGATCGGCATCATGAATTTGATTTTGTTTCAAAAAAAGGAACTCAATTCCTTGCGGCTGCTGTTGGTATAAATACATAATGCATACATTATGAAATCCAATAGATATACTACACACAACACACAACACTTTTCTATTACCTGTTACCTGTTATCTATAGCCATTTTAGGTGCATTTAGTCTCGGGAATTCCGTTTCATGGACCTCACCTGCTCTCCCAAGCCTTCAAAACAGTACACTTGGTTATATATCGGAAGAGACACAGAGTTGGATCGGGGCCATAACACCGATAGGATGTTGTTGCTCCGGGGTGGTTGCAGGGTATTTGGTGGAAAGGATTGGAAGGAGAGCTTGTATGTTGGCTGTCAGCCCTGTATTTATCTTAGGATGGCTTTTAATTGGATTTGCTCAAAATGTGGACATGATGTTGGCGGGAAGATTTTTTTGTGGTTCGTTTGTTTTCAGTTTTTATGTTGATACACTTTCCGTATTATTCGTTTTTATTCCCTGGTTTTAAAAAATTTATTTGCATGTATGCAGGTTTGGCGGGTGGATCTTTTTCTTTAGCAGGTATAGAGACTATAGTTATTACGGTTTCAAATTTATATATTATGAGAACAAGTAAATGAAAATAAGTTTTAAACTTCAAACTCTTATGTACATGATGTGTGTAAAGAGTAAATAGTACACTGTTGTCTTTTGGAGAAAGTTTCCATATTATTATACTTTTATGCATTTCTATAGCCCCCGTGTACATAAGTGAAATCAGTGACGATTCCATAAGAGGAACTTTAGGCTCTACTCTTCAACTTGCCATTAATTGTGGAGTATTATTCACGTACGTCAAAAGCCAACAGTCAACACACACAAAATACCAAATACCAATTTATTTTGACTTTGACCTTCCTTCCCTTCAGAAAATAATTTAGTACAAAATATATATGTATGTACAAAAACTACAAACTACAAAGGAAACAGTATTTTTTTCATTTTTTCCTGGTGACTTGTGACTTGTGTCTCAAAAGAAAAAAGAAGTGCGCTCAAGTTCACCTTTGAAAATATTCGCAGTCATGTTTTATGTCCACAAATTTCCACACACTGACACATAGCAAATGATTTCTCCAAACTCGAAATGAAATGTCTCCTGTTTTATATACATACATAATATACATAATAAATAGTGAATGTACATACGTGTATGTATATAATATACATAATATGTACATTGTAGAATAAGAAAACTTTTTTAATCTTGTCTCCTTTTGTCTGACAAGGTTCATAGTGGGAAAGTACGTGGCTTGGGACACACTGGCATTCATATGTGCCTCATTCCCAGCCATCTTTATAATACTGATGATGTTTATGCCAGAGTCACCTCGGATTCTAATTGTGAAAAAGCGTCATCATGAAGCATCCAAAAGTCTGGCTTGGCTAAGAGGCGCTGTGAATCTACATCAAATTCAACATGAACTTGAATCTGTAATAGTTACATTTATTTACTTGATACTCGAGACTTGATGCATAAATACCATGCAGTTGAGAATGCAATGCATTCTTTTACTTTTATGAATATATTTATTTCTATTTGTTTTCATTAGATGACCAAAAATGTTGAGGAAAATGTGTCTGCCTCCCTTAGAGATTTTTTCAAACCTCAAGTCCTCAAGCCCCTTGCCATCAGTCTCGCTTTAATGTTTTTCCAACAATGGAATGGGAATCAAGTTTTTGTTTTTTATACTGTACACATTTTTGAAAATGTTGGCTCTGACCTCTCCCCAAATGACAGTACTATTATAATGGGAGCAGTCCAAGTTGTAGCTTCTATTGTGTCGTCCATTTTGATGGATAAGGCTGGTAGAAGAATACTCCTTCTCATTTCAGGAGTTATGATGACCATTTCCTTAGTGATTTTAGGTGTCTACTTTCACCTAAGTAAAACGGATCCGGAATTGGGTAAAAGTATTGGATGGCTTCCACTTCTTTGCCTCATTGTGTTTGTCATTGCATTTTCAATTGGGTAGGTAGTAATTATTCATTTATTTGGTATAAAAGTAGTTCATCAATTTTCTATCGTGTAAATGCCCTTAAAAATATCTTGAAATAAGAAATAATTATGCAATTATGATAAAAAAGCTACTCCTATGCTTTGCTTTGACAATTTTCGATCTACAGATTCGGGCCAATTGCATGGCTCATGCAAGGAGAAATTTTACCTCCTTTTATCAAGGGTCATGCTTCTGCCTTGTCTACATCTTTCAATTGGTTTGTTTACAAAAAATAATATTAAAAATTAAAAACAAAAAAAAGATTACCATCAGAAATTAGCAAAAAAACTAGTAAAAATAAGTTTACAAAAACTGGCTACTCATTTCCGATCTCTTATACTTTTGGTACAGGCTGAACACTTTCATTGTCACAAAAGCGTTTGAGAATATCAAATCTACTATCGGAGCGGAATGGGCTTTTTGGATTTTTGCAATGACAGCTGCAGCCAGTAAGTCTATAGTCTATATTATACTAAAAGTATTTGTTCTATGAATTATCTTACACATAATAATCTATGTGTATTGACCGACAATTTTAATTTCTTTTTAGGTGTCTTTTTTGTCTTTTTCTGTGTTTTTGAGACAATGAATAAAAGCTTTCAAGAGATTCAAAGTCACTTTAAGCCAAAATTCAGGAAAAGAAAAGAGGACCGAAAATCAGAGACAGAATTTTGAGTTGGAAGGTAAATCTGTCACACGAGTTCAGAGTCAATAGTCACAAAGAGTTAAGCTACCTACACAATACAAAGTACATAATACATAATACACAATACGCTTGTATTTTGTACCTTGTCCCGTTTATCCTTCTTCCGGTACGTGGTTCATGTTTTATGTGGGATTTGGAATTGGGAAATGGGAGTAAACCAGGTCAAAAATGTACACGGTCATTCAAGAAAGAAGAACTACATAATATATTATAAAATATATTATACTTTATACTTTATACTGTCCATCGGAAACCTATTCATTATTGATAATAGTCCATTAAATAAAACTTGTCGCTCAACCTCAGTGGTCCCATAAAACATGGATAGTTTGTAGATAATAGATAGAATAATATATGTAGAATGCACAGAATGATTTATTCAAACACAATTTAAAAGTTGTCAAAATGGGCTGAGAGCATGCAGGAGAAAGAAGAGAGAGAAAGAGAGAACGAGACAGTGAATTGTGAATTGCAAATTGCAAATTACAAGGAAAGTGTAACAACGAACTTTCCGCACTGAAAGGAAATGGACAAAGCAAGTGGACTTGATAAATTTCGCGATAGTAGCAAATAATTTCCAGTTTCAAAAACTAACGACATAGAAAACCCTGTCTACTGTGTACAGTGTGTAGCAATCAAATGACCTGTTAAATGATTTTTTTTCTACATCCTACATCCATCCTTTTGTGTAGACTAACACAAATTCAACTTTCATACTATTACACTATTATTTTGCGATTAAAAGCTTATAAAAACGTCTCTCATTTTGCATGTTTGAAGTATGAATTTCCTTCAATATGTTGAAAATAAAACTCACACAATTAGTGTCACTCCTGATTCCAAGTTTCACATGTGTCTTGGCAGCATAGTTCTTCCGGAAGATGTTTTGCAAAAATTATGTAAATGTAATTATTTCTCCCAAAAGTACGCTCTAATATAACTCCCATTAAAGTAAATACGGTGTGCATGTATTTTGTATATATGCACAAAGCGTGAAAATAACTTTCAAACTTTTTACAAGAACGATAAAAGTGCAGTTCTATTTTCTTGAACGAATAAAGTTTTCGTTTCAGTTTATCATCGCCCACGAATGATGTGACTCGAGACTCTAGTAACGAAAGTTGAATTTTACCCCAAATATTTACAACGGGCAATTTACAATGGGCTGCAAATTATACTTCTAAAGTCAAAAAGTTTCAAGTTCCGGAAATTGCTGAAAAGCTGAAATTTTTCCCCATGTTTCATATCAAAATTGAAATCTCCTTTCTGTTTTACATAATTATATTATACTGTACACAATCCGAATATCCGATTCCATCAATTATCAATTTGTAATTTATACCTTGCATGTTGTAAATTCTAAATTAATTAGTACCATTTTTGAGCTATAATATATAATAATTTTAACTAATAAAATGATTTTTCGGAAATTGTTACGAGCTTTTCAATACTTAATAATTATCAATCACCTCAAACTATTTATATAAAATGAAAATCCTTACTTTGCACCTACTTTATACTTTCTAATTTTAGGCTTTACATTTTACATTGTATCAGACAACTAAAATAATAAAATGGGGGCAAGGTGCGAATTACAAGTACTAAGGTTAATTTCTTATCTATTTCCGGTCCGATCTGAAGCTTTGATTTTTGATTGTGACTCATTGATCTTGTAACGGCGAATAATAATAATTATTATCTTGAGAATTATCGAGTATCGAGGATTTGGAATTCGGAAAATGTTCTTTATGCTGTTCTCTATTCTGAAATGTCTATTTTTACCAAATCAATTACCACTTTTCCAGGAGAAATCATAAAAATCTGACAAAAATAATGGAACGTAGTGAAACATGCAAAAAAACGTGGAATGTGGAATCACAATCAAAGTCATGTATTATTTTTATAACCTTATTACTTATTATGTAATCTATAATCTATGATCTAAGTGTATATACATAAAATACGAATGCGAAAATCCATTGTGCAAAAAATCTTGGCCACTTTATACTTTGTATACTCTTTTATAATACTCGAATACTTCATTTTTGTTTCCATTTTCCATTATGCGTGAGTGGTCAGAAAAAAGACATGGACAAGGAAAACTAATGGTTTTATTTGGCACAAATTTTTGTATGTAGAATGTAGATCCAGTTCAATGTTTTTTTTTGCACATGGCATACATACCGAGTACAAAGGAAACAGAAAAAGTTGTAGCATGTGTTTTGTGTACAGTGGTTTTAGAGTAGTGTAGTTCAAATTCATTGTACATTGTACATGTGTGTATTATGTATTACATCATGTTAGACAGTATACACTATACACAATTCTAACTTCTCACATTGACAGTGCAACTTACACAAGAGAAAGTAGGCAGAAAATGGATAGAAACGTGGAGGTTTTTTATTTTAGAAAATGCATGATGTGAGATGATGAAAGGGAAAACATTTATTATTTTTCCAAGGAAAAGCCCCCTCAGATCTGTGATCCATGACATGGCATGAGGCATGATACAAGTCAGTTTTTGATATGGGGCGAGGTATGAGGTATGACTGAGAATTGTGAATTGTGAACATAATACTTTGATGTTTCCTGGATCCATTTCCCATTTCCTTGTGAATTCAAGTTCATAACATGGATTATGGATTCAATACAACTCACAAGTAATAAATTGCCTCATATTTATATCTGTTTGGACTTTGTATTTTGGATTTTGAATCTCGGAATTCAGATTCCAGATTTTGTATGCACACACACATACAATGGCTTGGTGTGTTGCAGTACAAAGTACAAAATACAAAACGAACATCGAACCCAAAAAAATACATTGTGACATTGTGTAATCAGTAATCGGTATTGTAAATTGTAGAATATGAACGATATCAAACAGCGTACAGGGATTTTTACTTTTTACTATTCACAATCCCAAACTCCTGAGCTGGGATTTTAAAAGGGTAAATAGCTTTAGTAATTTTGAAAAGAAAGAAGATTTATAATGCACAATACACAGTACACAGTCATGTCACAAGTGTCACTGTAAATGATTTCTTTGGTAGATATTTATTTGCTGATATCATTCAACCTTTTTTTGTTTGGTATTATTTGTAGTATGTATTTTGTATTTTGTGGGATCGATAAGAGAAAACCAATAAATTTCTGGAAGTTGGATTATGGATTACGTGTTGACGAATAATGACAATTTGTTAAATGGAACACATAAATAAAGGATGAACCTAAAAAATTATGGGCAAATTTTTCTATCGTACACAATACACAAGTATTATCTTTTATCTGCAGGAAAAAATGTGAAATGTCAACCAAAAAGCTTGAAATTCGCAAATGAATGAAACACATGTGAAGCATCAAAGCATTCAAAGCATTCAGCTCTGAGCTCTAAGATCTCAGATTAAAAATTGAAAAGAATCTTTTGACGTTCAAACCACGAAATATAAAAATCATTCGTTTTAAATTACCCATCAAATAATGGAAAAATAATTTATTACATCGATATCAAAAAGTTTCAAGTTCATCCGTTTCATTTCACTTTACCTAATTAAATTATAAAAAAGATTGCTGCTGTATTTCCCTCTTATTTAGGTATTTCCATTCACATACTGTGCACTGTGCGCTGTTCATTCTGCATTCTGCATGCAACAGACGACAGGCAGCAAATATACATTTAACATTTATGGATTCAATTTTTGATTCGATGCATTTTTTATCATATGATTTTTGTGTAAACTTATAAACTATTGTAAAATCCACACTACCTGTTAATCATTAAATCTGCTCCGAATTCAGAAGAAACAAACAGACAACAGACACAAAATAGTATAACTAGCCATTGTATTGCCAGTTCCACGAGCAGATGTATTCAAAATTCCCTTGTCTATCATTTATTACACGCACGGTGAATGGTGAATGACTGGACATTGGACATTGGATATGGTGGACTGGACAATGAACCGATCTCCAAGCTTCAAGAGTCATAGATCCCACTGATGATGAGAACTGTGTGTGTCGTTGTAGGTAGTAGATATCACCTCCAACTCCAACTCTATACTTTCTAGATTCTAGGTTCTATAAGTAAAAGAAGCCTACAGGACATGGATTAGACTTTAGACTTTAGACGGATCGTAAGTCTTAAGTCGTATCGGTATGAAGAATGAACAAGTATGAAAGTATGAAAGTATGTGGGGAGAGAAAGTTCTACATTCTACATTCTAGATTCTACATTCTACATTCTACAGTACTTATGGTTTCTATGACGATATTTATTGACTAATCAAAGAGGGGAAAGCATTGGCATTGTCGTTGGTTCCTTTTCCTTCACTGTTGATCGATTTTAAAATACATTACATTTTACATCTCTGCTGTACATTTACAATCCACATTCTACATTCTACATTCTACATATTTCAACACTATTTTACTATTTGTATTTTTCACCATGTACAATGTACATTGTACATGTACGTGCATGTTTTTTTACTGTGTATGTACCCTGTTTTGTCTCTTGTATACAGAAACACACTGCCTTTAACATGATGCATGCTTTGAGATTTTAAGCGTACATGATTGTCCAATGTCTCCCGTGCCGTGTTAAAAAATGTTTCTTCGTAGGTGATACAAAATACAAGATACAGTACAAGACAAATTATAGCGGTGGTGGTGGAATTTGTATACAAGCAAGCATGGGTTTATACACCGGATATGTGTAGGAGGGTATGAATCGGGAATCATAACAATAATAAAACGTACAATGTCCAATATATGCCTCATGTTGAATATCGTACATAGTGCATGCAAGACATGAAAATAGGTATGTATATCTATGATAAAAAATAAAATGAAACTAATCGTCGACCCTCTTTTATGTATACTGATACATTATACATGTATTGGATTTTTTCATAGAGAAAGCCAACTTGTCTAGCCTACGCTTCTTCGCCTACTTCTCAATACTTTCCCTCTCTCTGTCGCTCATGGTGTCTGCCGTGTGTCCTGTTACGCTGCTGTACTGTAGACTGTAGACTGTAAACATTATCTATGTATGTAACTTGTGTGCTCAATGCTACTGAATAGTCAAGTTGAAAACTTTCACTCTTCCCGTAAGGTGTGATGCGATGTGATGAATGAATGAATGAATGAGTATCCACAATCTACATTCTACATTCTAGATTCTACATAAAAATCGAAGCGGGCATTTTTCTACGTGAAATTGAGAAACATTTCAGTGCTCAAAGCTCAGTTCCGCATTCACTCTGACACTCTTCGCGTCGACATTTATTTTTTCCCTAGTTTATCCTTTGTATTCACCATTTACCATTTACATGGCATAAAAAGAAAGAAAGTACCTACGACATAGGACATACGGCATAAGACATACGACGTTTGACGTACGGCATACGCAGTTTAATAATTATGCCTGTTGAAACACATTGTGCCCTCGATTCCCTACGCTTACTTTTTATACGATTACTTTACGTTGTACATTTTAAGGAATTGGCTTAGGTTCATCTGGGTTTTCAGTATTTTTATTATTTGTGTTGTTAGTTCTGTGACAATCGAAAGCCAAGAAATTAAATTATTTACAATTAAACTTACTCCTTATAAGTTACAATTCTAGTGATTAGTGATTAATGATGTTCCAAAAACAAAAGTATTCAGAATTAGAAACCGGAGAAGATTGGAAATAAAATCTCAAACATTACAAAAATTCGTAAACATATATAACATTCAATTCTAGGAACAAAAGTATTATGTAAAATCATGTAACTGTGCAACCAACTTCCAACTTGAACTGAAACAAAACCACAAAGATAAAAAATTATATACTTGTTACATAAAACTTTTGAATTTTTGTTCATTTATTTATCCATTCAAAATTGGAGAATTGAACAAAGACTAAAAATGAATTTCACATCCAATTCTCACCATCGTAATCCAGTGCTTCGAGGATCCGCATTTGCAACATCGCTACTCATCAAACCGGAAGTATTGAGCCTCAACAATCAAAACAACAGTCACAACAATCATCTTAATAACAACTACTCCTGTAAAAATGGGACAAACAGTTTCCTCACCATTTCAAAATCCAGAGTTCCCGACATTCAAATGATTAATAAATACTATGGACTCGTCCCCAAGAAATTTGTTATAAATGCTCGTTCTGATTACAGGTACGTTTTTAATCTTTTTGAATTTTTGAACATTCACTACTTGAGCACTTTTACTTTCATTTTCATTCAACATTAATTTAGTACATGAAAATTAGACATTAGCATTAAGCTTACTTCAACCTTCCATCTTCCACCTTCTCGAAAGGAACCAGGAATAAGGAAGCTAATTTCTTTTAACTTTTCCACCTCGCATAGTATATAGTATACAGTATACAGATGCATGTTATTACTCATTGTAATTTACAATACACAACACAAAATACATTTAGCTATAATAAACCCTACAAATATATATACAGCATGCAGTAAATATTAAAGTCAAGTGTTGAGTTTTCTGTTCTCGGTTCTCGGCCTCACTGGAAACAAATTTGCAAATAAAAGTACTCGGAATTTTATGAGTTTAGGATGGTGTTGGAAATTCGTGATAATGTATAATTTGCTAATCGCTTGTTGTATGTTGTACATTGTACACGCTCAGTATTCTGTACTCTGTACGTTGCATGAACAATGAACAATAAAATCAAAAGAAATTACACATGTATGCATTTCCCTATATAATACGATATAATAATGTTCAGTGTTTACTGTTTACTTGTAATAATCTGTACTACTTTCTACTTTCAACATGTAAATTTTCGCTTTACTTCCCTGTTTCCTAATTAATTCAGAATTCATTTCTGCCTGTCGCTAAATTTTCCGTCAGCTGTTTCTTTATACACAGAACACAGATAGATAGCTTTGTAGATATTGTACAAAAGGTGATAATTTAAGTAGTATACAGAGTACAGAAACTAATCAAATCTTACATGTGTGTACAAACTTATTGAATTAACTTTCAAAGTCACTTTTAAAGGCCAACCTTTTTTGTGTGCAATATCAATATTCACGGGAGAATTTCCAACAACTGTAATTTGTAATTTGCAGAAAAGAGAAAAGAGGAACCAAAAATTGTGCTTAATATTAAATGCATGCAAAATAACACAGTGTCGTATGCACACAAAATGGTGTGTATAGCTAATACTTTAATCCATAATCTTTTGTTCTTATTTACTATAATTTTACCTGTATTTTGTAATCGTACAGCATGTAAAATAAGAATAATAAATAATCCTGTAATGTTCTGTGTTGTATGTTTTTATAAATATGGGAAATGGGAAATGCATCAGTTCAAATCCAAATGGTACAAAACTAAGGGCAAGGACGGCCACGACGAAAGCTCATTCTTTTGATGAAGAAAGTTATTCAAATTCCAATTCCAAATTCAATGGTTCTCCTTCAACCACTTTCACCACGGAGCGACTCATACTGCCGAGTAAAAGTAGTAAGGCCAAGGAGAAGGAGAGGAAATGTCATGATGATTCCCAAGTCAATTTCCATCGTCCTCCGTCTCGCTCCTCTAGTCGACGGTCGAGTGTTGCTGGGAACATCGGAATCGGGATCGGGATCGGAGAAGACGAAGAGGACGAGAGAATCATGAGCATCAGTATTAATTCGGAGGGAGACAAAGGATTAGTAGTTGCTAGGAAAATGTCGGTGGAGAAACAGCAGAGGAAGTGGAGGAAAGGGAATAGTAATCGGATCATTGGTCGATCTTTGTCCATGATGGAGGATGACGATCATCTCCTCATGATGGGATCTCTAGCCAATTCCAACTCCAATTCCAAAAATGGAGAAAGGGACCCTCACACCCACAGTCACAGTATTAGAAATAGTTCAGATTTGAAATCCGACATTCAACGGGTCATCAAAATTGATTTGAATAATATGAGATGGGAGGAGAGTTATCAGAGTAAAACAAAGACTGAAGGTGGAACAAATGATAGTAACAAATCTCCTCCAAATTCTCATTCCAATTCTATTTCAAACTCTAATTCAAATTCAAATTCGAATACAAACCCAACTCAAACTTCAATTTCAACTCCATTAAACAACAACAACAATAGTCCACAACACTCGAAAAAATTATCAAGTTCAATCCCACATAATAACAATACGAATCCAAATACAAATACAAACTCGAATAAAAATACTAACAGTGGAAATCCAACTGTGAGAAGAGGACTTTTGAGGAAAACCATCAGCTTTGATGAACAACTTGTGAGAAGTACGACTGACAACAACAATGTTCATGGAGCTCCTTCAAATGTCAGCAATAAAGCAGGTTAGTAAATTAAATTACATTTTTATTCTGAATTCTAAATTAAAAAGTTAGGAGATTTTAGGAAGCAAAGCTGCCTATTTCAATATTCGTGTCTGTCCGTCTGTCTGTCCGTGTACAATTACCCTTCTAGCGGGAAAATTTGGAACTAATTAGTGGCGCCACATAGCAGACAAATTTGGAAATAATTAGTGGCGCCACCTAGCGGGAAAATTTGAAACTAATAACTATAATTAATATTCAGCTTTAAGAGCCTAAATCATTTATGCTTTTAGGACGATTCAAAATTGTCACAATGAAAAGATTTTTACCTTCTTTTTGTTTGACATTGAAAAACTATTATATTGAGAGATGTAAAATTATTTTTTTCTTTCCTTTCTAAATTTTTTAAACATGTATAAAGAAAACAAAGATGCTGAGCCAGTGATAACAAAGATAAGACGTCCAATGACAGCAAGTGTTCGACTTTCCTCCGCCATAGCTGCATCTGTAAATGCAAATTTACCTGCACTGTCATCTCCCCTGTCCCAAGTTCCTTCTCCATCTTCAACCTCTTCAATGTCCATATCCATCCCATCTCCACTACCATCGTCATCATCCTCATCAGCATCAACATCTTCTTCCTTATCCCTTTCGTCATCTTCCTCACAGGGGAAAGTAACGCCGTGGACGAGTCGACTGGGACAGAATACATCGGATCGTCGGGCCAAATTCCAAAAATCCTTCTCCATCTACAATGATTCTATGGACGGCGGGGGTGTGGAGTCGGAGAATGAAGTGGAATTTTCTACAGGAACGACACAATCCGGTGCCTCCTCCTCAAATTTATCTCAATCATCTCAATCCAAATTTCGAGAGTCGAGGAAATCCCTCCATGTTCAACCACCCCCGGAAATATCAACAATGATCTCCCTAATGAGTCCTCCAGAGGTGGAAGAGGATTTACAGAGTGAAATTGACAAAGTAGCCAAAGCCCTGGATCAAGTTCAGGATAAAATATCCATGGTTGAAGACATTCTCGTGGAGGAGGAAGCCCCAGAGAATAAAAATGAAACAAATGTGGAAAAAGGAAGTGAACGTGATAGGACATTTGAAGAAGAAAATGAAATGAAATCAAACCTTCCTTTGGAAAATGTAACTAATGATCAGGATTCAAAAGATATAGATAAAATAGATGACACCAAATACATTTACCCGATTCCCTGTGAAACTGAAACTAGGCTGAAAAATGGGAGTGGAAGTGACAAAGTTGAAGTTGGGTCAAGTGTGGCCCCCGTTCCAAATTTAAATCGAGGGAGAAAAATTTTACAGAAAGCTGCATCCATTTCCTGTGAAGCTGAGTTTACATCCGAGGATCATACAAATGAGCATGGGGGCACAAAACATGTCCGACCACAAACCTCACGAGCTAAAAGTAATACAGTTTCCTTTTCAAGTACCACCTCAACGCGATTGATTCCTCCTAGAAGTTTGAGTACAAGTCCACCGGCGGCAACCAAAGAACCAACTACTGCAGGATCAGTAGATGGTTCTTCTTCTGCATCTTCCTCTTCTCCAGTGGAAACCAGCCAAAGTCAAGCATCCAAAAATCGCAAAATCCTCATTAAAAAGGCATTGATTGAAATCAATCAATCATCAATTAATTTGGGAAAGAAATTTCATCAGTCAAGGCCAAAAACAGCACCAATCCCAGATAAGAGAAATTCCATACCATCCAAAAATAACAGCAGTCTGCAGAAACGACAACCACTGAAAGCGTAAGTTTCTTTTATCTAAATTTTCATCTCTCTGTTTTCTCTGGGAATATTCCACTTTCTAAATTTTGAGTAGGGAAAAACAGATAAATTTACGAGTTTTTACGGACGTGTTTTAGAAAAATGGTTGTCAGTTTCATGTTTCATATTATTTAATTTTATAGATACTCAATTCTCAATTTTCAAAGCTCAGTATCATAAACGTTTCTATTCTCTCTGCATAAAACTTAACTCAGTTTATTTTTTATTTACCTGGTTGATTAAACTTTGTGCAAAAATTATTCGCGACACCTCAATTTTATTTACTCTCCATTTTGTGTTGCAAAAAGTTATAGACCGCGCTTTATTAGAGTACAAAGAGTGAACAGTGAATTCAGAATTCACAAGAGGTAAAATGTTCGTGACGATAGTAATTTCTTGATCGACTTTTATACACTTCATAATCAGTGTCATTTCGAGTCAGTAAAAGTCTATAGTCTAGAGCGACTAGCTCTTTTAATACATACATTCACAAGCAATAACAAATGGAGCATAATATAATATATTTAGTAGATTATATAGTTATAGTATCAAAAATCGATGCGTACATGTATGAATGTATGAAGTATAAAACCTAGAGCCTTTGATATTTTTCTAATTTATTATAGCTCATAAAATACAAATTATAATATGTATGTTGATTTAGTTATTCGCAGTGGCACTTGTGTATTGTGTACTTTCACCTTTCACCTCATCGCTTTCTTTTATCTTTTTAATTTTTTTTTGCATCAATCTCATACTTAAAAAAACCTATGTACACATTATAAATTATAGACTTTTTAAACTTTCAATAACAGGAAAAGTTCATAAATCCCAAGTTTTATAGCTTTTAGTTTAAAAATAACAAGCCGAGATTGTCAGCGGACCAACGTCATACGTCATACAGGACATAGGTAGAACATACATACATTTTAAAATACATTTTAGTTTTAAAAGTATACCTACCATCTACATATAGGTTATAGATACATGAATATATATTAAATATTTAAACAAATAAAAATGAAAACTGCAGTAAGTAGTAAGGAGTAAACAGGAAGATGAATATCCAATGTCGTTCCGTGTACGTCGTACTTTCTGATAGTTTCTGGTTTTTTCTTTTTGTACTTTGTAGATATATGTGTGGCACATTTCTACTTTCTACTATAATCTGTTTACAATCTACAATCCATAGATCTATAATCTATAGTGTATCAGGACCACATCGCGTGGTTGTTCGTGTCAGGATGTCAGGATGAGGTTTTCACTTCTTGTATCTTTTATATGGCTAAAACTTGAAACTTGGAACTGTCTTTGTTGAATTATATCTAGAATCCTAAAACCTAAAACCAATTCTTTCTCCTTTTGGTTTGTTTATTTAGGGAAACTCTTTGCCATCTTTTTTTTTGGTAGTGACCTGTTTAATCCTCAATGAAAATAGTAAATACATCTTATATATTATGTATGTGCGTATAAAACGTGCTGGAATCAAAATAATGTCAACATTCCATTTTCCATGGATAGGGTATACGACGGAGTGTGTCTATAATCTATATTATGTATGTATGTTTGTAGTGTGGAGGTCGACAGGTTTACCATCCTGTACTCATTTCAACTCACATGCCACTTTTCCTCTTCTGTTTGTATGCATTTTATTGTATTCAACTTTGGCACTTTTCTATTTCCTAATTCCTAATTCCTAAAAGTCCATGAAACACATACTGATGTTTTCTATGTAGAATATAGCATAAAAAGGTAGGCCTGTTTTATAGATTTTCAGTTGAGTTTTCCTTTTTCCGATCAACCCGAATCTTATACAAATCGATTCTTTTTGCAACCATTGCCTATTACTAGTTCAGCAGTATGAAGTCTGAACTAAAGCTGAACACTGAATACTGAAACGACCTCATTTTCAGTCGGTAATTACACGAGTGTATAAAAGTATTCTTATGTGTATGTCCTACAAATGTATCTTTTTTCTCTACTCTATTTTCTAAAGTCTGAATCTGAAATCGCTGTCATGTGGAATTTACAATGTACAATGTACATACATATGTAGTTCACACACCTAGCGCAAAAATTGTCTCACCCTGAATCCTGAAGACACATGTGTACAAAAAATAACAGCCTACATAACACATAATATGACTTTCACTCACAAAGCAAACCAAGGTATGCTTAAATTGAGAATTCGAAAAATTTCCTGTGTATATAGAATACACATACATAATATATTGCCAAAAAATGTCTTCATACATAATATATATTATACAAAATACAAGTATGAAAGTGTGTAGCGTACAAAGATTGACATTCAAATTTACAATACAATTTTAATGAAATGAATGATGAAAGTGATTTACTTTAAGGGAATTATGATAAAGTATTTGGAAAAGATGGGAGGAGAGAATTCAGGGCCATAAAACATAAAATAAAAAAGAAATGCCAAGAAGAGAAAAAGGAAAGTTCACAAGTTCATACATACATAATATTAAAGATAGTATATTAGGTATGCGCTAGATAGTGAAATTGTTTCAATATTCAATATATATACATGTATAGCGAGAATAGAGAAAAGAGAAAAGAGAAAGGCCATGTGAAACTCTGATTTCATTCTCATCAAATGTCAAACCGCTATTTCTTAACTTAATCATGTGTATATTGTATATTAATAATAAAAGGGCTATTCATAAAAGCAATAGTACAAAATAATATTATAGTAATGACTTTTTTCGTACTATACTTTTTGTAGTCTACTAATTATTATTTTAACCTTGAATATTCTGTATTCTGGATTCTAGATGCATTGAACTCATAACTCATACAAAGGCTACATAAGGCCTTTTCTCTTGTTCTATACTTTACATACTTAAAATAGAGTACATGTGTAGGTAATTTATTTTTCTTTTAGACTGCCGATAGTCGATATAGTATAGACTTTGATGGAATGATGATTGATGGAATTATGTACATAGTACATAGTTTGTATACTTTTCATCATAATTCTTTTCATGCAAGCCCCTTCATATAACATGTGTCTTTTATAGTCAATAAAAAGTAAAAAGTAATAAAAAATAGAAAGATCATTATATTTTACTTTCATCTTTAATCACACAATTATGCATGACATGTAATATATAAAATATAAAATATAATAAATGTAAGTACAATCAACAATGTATTTTCTCTTGTCACAGAAGGTCACCACCCAATATTAAGACACCATCAATACTTCGACAAAATTCAACTGTCAATTCAAAATCAGTAACACTCAGTGACTCAAGGGAAACCAACAGTTCTTCTCCAGCACGACAACCGGTAGAATCCGATGCCGGAAATACAAATCCAAACCCAACCACACCAACACCCAAACTCCGAGGAATTTCAAGACAAAATACTTTTTCTGAAACTCTACTTGGCGGATTCCTCTCTTCTGAGACTACTACTACTACTACAACTACAAAAACAACAACAACCACCCCCAAAACAACAATGGTGGACGGGATTGATGGGTCTTTAATTGATTCAGAAGTCATCACATCCTTCATCAATTCCAAGAAACGTGAAGAGTGTCTCAAAATTTATGAAAAGATGATTAAAAAGGGCTGTGCTGTCAAATTAGAAACAATCTTTAGGTAAGTCCACAAGAACAATAATGAATAGTGAATTTCCTTTACATGTTTACCTTTATAAATGAAATAAATGCACTAAACATTTAATGTTTTAATTTGATTTTGTTTATTAGGAGTCTGATGACACCGACCGAGTACAGATTGTTTTTAGAAGCCACGGAAATGGCGGAAAAAATGTCTCACAGTAATAATATCATTGATGATGAAAATAATAGTAATGGAGGAGATGCTGGCATCTCACCATCAAACGATACTCCTGGCGATATTAATAGTATGATGTGAAAATTAATCTACAATCTACAATATTAAGGAAAAAACAATTATATGTTTTGTAATACCGGAAACTAACCAAAAGTAATCACATATATACATATATTATATTAACGTACAACTTTTAAAGATAAATGATAATTGATAATAGAACGCACAAATACATAGTATTGTACTACAATATATCTTGAACATTTATGCAGGCACAAGGCACAAGTGTATTGTAAATTGTAAATATAATGTCCTTTTATCTTATGTGTACTGTGTGAAAAATGTAAACAAAAAGAATGGTACTTTTACTATAATACTTACATCAGTTTGTATTTGTTTCACGTCTATTCGTATCAGTATGAATTATGAATTATGAATCCACAGTACACAAAGGCTAAATACCATTTTTGATTTACTTTTAAACCTGTATGTTTCTTTTACATGTGTGTAGTGTGTAATTTGTACAATTTTTAATGGTTTATTTTATTTGTATGTTCCAATATCGTATAATATCATATGTTTCTATTTTTTACTTGATGTGATTAAAGTTTTATCAAAATAAAAGCGCAACAACCCTCTGTTTATCACCTATAAACACGTGCAAATATCTGATAAAAAAAGTCTCATCACGCATCATTCGTCATATAACTTTGTTTACAGTGACGTTAATTTTTTTTGGATGTATCATACAATATAATATGTACATACGCATTTTATCACACCAACTACCATCAAAGTATATATTTGCATCAAAATTACAGTTGGACTCGTCATAAGTCATACTATATTACTAAAATATGAATGAAAAAAATACAAACGACAAAAGTAAAAATATTTTAAAATTTCTTTTTCACACACACACACACTCTCTGTTCTCTGTCTCACTCTCACACACATGTTTGCACGTTAAACTGAGGACTGAGGATAGAAATCAGTGGGTATGTTTCTCGAGTTTTGAAGAGTGAAGATGAGCATAATATTATTGTAATTTTGTGAGTTTTCTAATTGAATTTAGTTAGCAGTTTATGATAATCACTGTCAGTTTTTTTTTACCATGTAGTAAACGCCCCGTTGCTAGACAAACTTTTTAAATACTTTTAACACCATAATATATTAGATATTAGATATATTATGTTATGGATAGAGTACTATGGTATTGAATATTCGTTCCTTCAGTCTTAAATTATTCCTGCTACCAAAATTAATAATTGCCAGTTGTTTCAATTTAATATTTAACAAAAGAGGAGGAGGTGGAGGTGGAAGGAATAGAAGATCTGACATCATGTGTAAGTGTCCATTGTCGTGTAATTGGTGCTGTATGCAAATAGTATCATGTAGAATCTGTGGACCTTCTGGGGATACAAAATTTAGAAATGTAAGTACAATATAATATTTTGACAGTATGTTTTTTTATGTCACATGTAACATATATTTTTACTTGTCTTACACTTTTCATATTTTCCATATTTTCTTACTTTATAAAAATGTCTAATGATGGTTTTGTTTTTTGTTTTTTGTTGTTTTTAGGTAATACTTCTAAGTATCTCCTTCATGCTGGTATTTACAGCTTTCCAAACTATGACTAATATTGAACAAACAGTTTTGAGGAGTATCAAAGTAGATGATCCAAACTTTCAAGGAGATGGATTTACTTCATTAGCCATCATTTACTTTCTCTTCTCAATATGTAATTGGATAGCTCCATCCTTTGTAGCAGCATGCGGTGCAAAGAGGACAATGATCGTTGGAAGTATTCTCTATTCTAGTTTTATAGCAAGTTTTTTGTACCCCAATACATATTTGTTGTACATCATGTCCGCAGTTCTTGGATTTGGAGCAGCCATAAGTAAATTGATAATAAATATTTCAAAACTTATAAATTTATACATATGAATAAAATGTAATCCAAATCTAGCTCACTATAAAAACAATTTGTTTCTTTTCTCTTTTTTTTTTAGTTTGGACCGCACAAGGAAATTACTTGACAATTTCATCTAGCCCAGAAACAATGTCTCGTAATTCTGGTATATTTTGGGCCATTTTACAATGCAGCATGTTTTTTGGAAACTCTTTTGTATTTTGGCAATTTGATGGACCAGGGAAAATTGAAGAATATACCAGAACAGTTGTATTTTCAGTACTAACTGCAATCTCCCTTTGTGGAATTGTATGTTTAATGTTTTTACATCCTACTCCAGACTCTGATTGGGTATCAAATCAAAATCGTGTGGAAGAGAGTCCTTTAAATGCTTTGAAGAAATCATTCCGTCTTTTTACAAATAAGCACATGATTTTACTATCCTTTACTTTTTTCTATTCTGGAATTGAGCTTTCATTCTTTAGTGGTGTGTACAGCTCTGCAGTTGGATTCACCTCCGTTTTAAGTAAAAGGTGAGAAACAAACAACAATATTTTTATTTTTGTGACTATATTACATATGTTTTGAATTTTGTACATTGAAAATAGAAAAATTCTCAGACTTACTCAGATATTTTGTACTTTTTTAATTTATATTTTTTTATTTCCTTTCATTCTTTTATTGTTTTAGACTGGTGGGCTCAGTTGGAATATTAGTTGGTGCTGGAGAAGTTCTAGGTGGAGTCGCATTTGGATTATTAGGTACAAGGACAGTGAAATTCGGAAGGGATCCAATTGTTCTTGTAGGATTTATATGCCACATAATTGCTTTCTATCTCATCTTTTTAAATTTGCCAAATCTATCACCACTTCAACCCACGTAAGTAAAATTACACAAGTTTTGTTTTATCATATATAGTATATACATTGAATACAGATTTATATAAGTAAGATATAAGACTTTACAGGATTTAACTATATATGCACACACATACCTATAAAACTAATTAAATAAATGTATATTTTATCCTTGTATTATTTATTTTCTTTAAACTAGAACTGACGCATCATACTTGGATCCACCATGGGTTAGTTTTCTTATGCTTGCTGCCTTCCTTTTAGGATTGGGGGATGCATGTCTAAATACACAGTTATATTCTCTTTTGGGAGGTCTATTCCCAAATGAATCAGCTCCAGCATTTGCCCTATTTAAATTTACACAGTCAGCTGCAGCTGCATTATCATTTTTCTACTCATCACACGCTACCTTACTAGTCCAATTAGGTATTTTAGTGGTTTCTAGTGTAATTGGAACGATTGCATTCTTTTCTGTGGAGTGGTCCGAAGCTGCTAGGCCCAAAAATTTATCGTCAATGATTCCATCATCAGGAGACATCCGTGTGACAAGAGCGGATGTGATTGAAGGAGAACAACTCCTTGGAACTGAAGAAGAAACTGATGAAAATAATGATGCAAGTACTTATCGAAATAACATGGAATGATGGAATGATACGTGATACATTGTTGTACTTGGAAATTTCTCTCACAAGCCATTCCGTAATATATATGTTTATGTAATATTTATAATGTGTATACTATGTTGACATATGTGTTGTTCCTTTTATAATGTAATTGAGTTCTTATTCAACGTGATCATTTGGATTGATATTATAGTGACCACTAGGTTATTGGAAAAATTTATTGGAAAAATTTGACTTTTTTTTTTATAGAAAAATTAAAAGACAAGTGCTATGCCATAACATATATTTTATGTATAAAGTATGAATGTACACAAAACCGTTTTAAAACACTTTTAGTATACCATGTACCACACAATGTTACTACTATAATATAATATTATAAATGATTCAATCTCAATCTAAAAATATAATACTATGTATAGATCTATAACACTCATAATTATGATAAAAGTGTACCGTGTATAACGTTGAATGTTTCACAGAACTGACGAGAGTGATTCTCTTGATTCTTGATCGAGTACAATTAAACACACACACATAGAATGTAAATACTCTATAATCCACAATTCCTTTGACTTTGTTTTAAATTACGTTTGATGAGCTTTACATTTATTTGCATAATATTATAAGTTTGTATAATGCGTAATACACACATGGCATACTCATACACTTTGATCTTTGAAATTTTAGGTATATTCATTATGTACCATATATACCATGTACCTTTTTTTTATATTGAAAGTGTACCAGTGATACTTATAATATAGTGTTATCTTAAACAGAACCATTTATTAGGATTAACGAAAAAAGATAATTTGGCCAAATAAATATGGCATGTACATAGTGTGCATAGTGTGTATAACAGCTGATGATGATGCAGGTACGATGACCCTCTGTACTCAGTATATTCTGTAAATAATTTTGCATGTACATATCGTATGTACATTTTCAGGCACATTTATAATACAAAATATAATATTACATATTATGCCTTTTTACATCAAAGCG
>JABASP010002026.1:0-23314 GCA_019776565.1 Sminthurinus signatus | reverse complement strand
TTAGGTTAGGTTGAAAATAAGGAAATACTCACGGCCTACGCGAAGCCATACGGAACGGGAGACAAGTTTATGAATAAACAACCGATCTGTAGTCTCATCGACCTAAACAATTGCAAACTCAAGTTCTGTTATTACTACTTTTTTCTGTGACGTGCCTGATTTGCATGAATAAAATTTGCCTACTAATCAAGGCACCTACAGATCCATGGTGCCGACGAATACGGGGCTTTTTTGCCTACTAATCCAGGGCCTACGAATTCAGGGGCCTACGAGTGCATGGACCTACGAATTCCGGGCCTACGAATACATGGACATTCACATTGAACATAGCATTTTTCTACATTTAACTGTAACCATTATAGACTGTCGTTTGTCGATAAATAAACTATGCGAAATTGCACAATGTTCGTATTTAGAATTGAATTGGAATTTTGCTCCTCAAAATAGCCGTATTTTGAATCCAGAAATCAAAAATGAGAGAAAGTCATCATGAAAAAAGCTTTCTTTTAATACTTCTACTCTGCATCGTAAACCTAGTACACAGAATTTTCATTTTACCCACGCACTAAATGATGGATGGCAAGTACCAAAGGAGAAACAGTAAGATACGAGAATCGAGCGCTTCTTTTTCACTCTTATTACTTCCCACCGTTAATTATCATCTCTTTCCAGCTTCGTGTCAACAAGAATGACAAAGGAAAGGAACCAAAGGAACGAGAAGAGATGAGGTGAGGGAATTAATAATACAAAGGATGAAGGAAAACAACCTTTGTACTTTGACTTGTAGGTCTTGCAGTTGAAGTTCCAAAAGAAATGTCAAAGGCAAGTTCAAAGTTCTGGATTCTGGAGTGTAGTATAGAGGGTATAGGGTGTCTATATTCTGTATGATATACGATTTATGTTTAATATGTATTTACTGTCAACAGTAGATAGCGGATATGGTATAAGTTATAAATACTCACGTACTTTGTCATTTGAATCTTACATCTCACATAATAATATGTATGCAAGTCATATGAATCCTGAATCATGATTGAATGATTACTTTTCACATAAATAGTTTCCAAGTTTACTTTATTTTGTATTTTATTTAGTTTCCAGTTCCTTGTTTCTAGTTTCTAGTTTCAACCAAAACATTAGCTCAGCTCATCAGCATCAGAATCATTTTCCTACAATATTCCTTCCTTCCTCATACTTTTTAGTTAGATTACAAAAAGGTGGTGACAACATTAATATTGATCCCGCATCAAACATGTAGAAAATCCAAAGTATAAAGTAATTGAAGATTGAAACACATAGGAATTCGGAATTCCAAAAGAATAGGAAATAGGAAATACGATAGATTGAATTGGAAAAAGAGAACAAGAAAGAGAAAGAAGAACCAAAGAACCAACAAAGACTTTTTGAGGATCGTATCTACGTACAGAGAGTACGTACAAGTTTTATTAAGATCGAGATTTCATTTTAAGAGCCTTTGTTGCTTCTTTCTTTTCTTTCTTTAAGCTTTCAGCGCATCTAGTGTCTGCTGTCTGCTGGTGTCTAATATCTCGTGTCCTATTTCTTATTTTCTATTTCCATGACTAGCATCACATTCACCAAATCCGAAATGTACATCAAATTACTGAGTTGCTGACTCATTCCTCATTCCATCGCATGCCTCTTCTATCTTCTACATATTAAAAGTTGGACAACAAAAAGATAGGAATGAACAATGTACAAAGTACAAAAAGATGTTTAAGATTAGCATCAACTTGTTAGATGTTAGATGCTCACATAATTATTCACATACCACACTTTTATCTTCGGTCTTCTGTCATCTATTTTTTATTTATAAACTATTAGGAAAGCACATGTCAGAGAAGAATGAAAAATCTCAGATAAAATTAAAAACACTGATATATATTTACTTTCTATACCTAGTAGCTATGTTACATTTAACATTGAAAATGTGATACCCATGTCTTTTGAGTTGTAATAATCACACACAAGTTTTCATTAGAAAAAATCTAAATTATGGGGAAACTGTAAATAAAAGATTTTTGTGTAAATATGTAGACAGAATACAGACAAGTATCGGCGCCTGGATTCTTCTGGTGATGCAAAACGGAAAATTCAGCTTCACAATGTACCTTTTCTCGACCTCCACTTCAATTTTTTAGTTTGTAAAACAAATATGTACACTTCAGTAAATATTGTGGTATAAAAATAATTAGTTGCAGACTATTTGAAGATCATTTCTTATCTTTCTTGTTTGCCAATAAAGTTGCCCAAGCCCCAACAAAAACCTGTAACCATTTCAATTTATAAAGAGTCTAAGAATATAATTGTGTACAAAACAAAATGTACAGCTACAGAACTTACTTGGTCAATAATAAACACTTTACAGTCTACACTGTCACTAAAATTTGTTATTTGTAAGTATCATTTATTCTTAATAATTATTTATTTTCAGTATTGATTTTAAATTTTTGATTAATACACGAAATGGTTCCCAAAATATCTTGATATAATTGAGATAAATAAAAGTGTATCAGCTCGAATTTATTTACAGTCGGAATGAGAAATTATTTTAAACCTTTTCTTTTATTTATTTATTCACATGTAACGTGTATGACATCACAACATCCGGTTTGATGTTGATGTTTCATAAAACACGAAAATAAAAAACCAAGTACATTACCCAAAATAAAATAAAAACGTTTTTTTCCTCTTTTTTTCTTTTAAACCACAAAAGAATAAAATTTTGTTTCAAATCCATCTATAATCTATTTTAGTTTTTAGTAGATAGGGAATTTACAATTGGGGATTTTCTTTTCGCATCTTACATTTCTTTGCACTTCTTTATTTGCATTCTCCCTCATTTTGACACGAGAGTTGAGAACTTCATGTACATTTTCATTTTCATTCAACATGCAACAGATCAACATGAACGGATCAACGAATGCTAGATGAACCGGAGAATCCCATGAATAAATTCCATGATCCTTCCATGCTGAATTCTGAATTGCATACTGATTGGAAAAAAATGCGTAGAGTGTAGAGAGTAGAAATGAAAGACGAAGCCCCAGACAAAAAAAAACACGAATCAAGAATACAAAATAAAAAGACAAAATACAATGTAGAATGTAGAAAATGGAGATAGAATAGCATGAATTTCAAAAGGACACAATAGAACAAAACAATGGTAAAAAAACAGAAGAAATGGTTTTATATTAAAGCCCAAAATGACAGTAAAAATAAATGCAAATAAGTATGTGCATAATAACGGCTAGTGAAGTCGACATGCTACAAGTTATATCCACTTGAAGTACAGCGTAAAGTTGTGTAGATTCAAAAGATTCACAATTATATTATTGCCATATGCACAACTATTCATACAAAATACAAAGGAAAACTAGAATTATACCTTGTATCATTTTCAGACTTTTACTCCATGTAAATTCTATGTAGATTCTTTCCTACAAAATTCCAACTCGTCAAAATAAAACTCAAGAAAATCTATGGAACAGCAAAAAATAAAAGTAAAACCAATAAAGTGCAAATAACGATCAAAAAGGAATAAAATGAGAAAATAACACAAGTAGAAATGGAATCCTTTGGTATTTGCTCTTTGGTTATCTTGCCTGTCAGAAGTCAAAAGTCAAAAGTCATTCTTTTTATTCAAATAAATAATACGTATTTTGTATTTTGAGTGTGGTGTGTGAGACTGTCGACGAGTAATAATATTCAAGGGAAATCAACCAGCTCCCAAAAGCCAAAAGTACACAGTATCCCGTATCCACTAGACAACATCAAGATTCAAGATTAGGCTTGTATAAATTTAAAAGATACAAGATATCCAATCCACATGCAAATAACTCGGGTTTCAGTCCTCAAGAGCTCTCAAGTCAGTAACTCAGTATTCACAAGCAAAGTATCCGAACTGTACTCTCCAGATTTAAATGGGAGTATGACCATTGGAG
Source organism: Sminthurinus signatus (assembly GCA_019776565.1). NCBI lineage: Eukaryota > Metazoa > Arthropoda > Collembola > Symphypleona > Katiannidae > Sminthurinus > Sminthurinus signatus. The sequence goes on along the minus strand of JABASP010002026.1, from coordinate 19,352 downwards.
AGGGACTAGAGAGAACAGTAACACCCTAAAATATTAGGGGCTAAAAGTGCCGTTTACTAGAGATATTAGAGAAAAGAGGTCCAAAAAAGGTCAAATGTTCAAACGATACCACTGTTTTACAGCTAGAAAAAGTTCTTTTAAACTTGGAAAAATGTGAGTGCGGGAAAGTGGATCACTCTTATTCAAGTCTGGAGAATTCTTTTCGGATACTTTGCTTGTCAGTATACTCTCCAACATAAAAAAACAACAAAACAAAACAAAAGACTCTCTAGGTTCTCGATCCCCGATCATCTCAATTTCATTTCCTAGTTTGTAGTTCTATTCCATGTATTTTTTCATGTTCATTCCTTTTGTTATTTCAACTCCATTTATTTATTTGTTTTGTACTCAGCACTCAGTACTCAGTACTCACATAATCATGTGTAATCTTATTACTTTATGCATTGGAAAAACATGTAGGTAAAAAGATATTTTCTCGTTTTCCACTAGCTACGTGTGTCTGCAATGGAATCAATCTTTTGAATACATTGGTCCATAGATTATAGATTTAAAGGTAAGCCCTTCAGCTATATTGATTGATGACTCTTCTACACTTTTTTTTGTACACACACATTTCCTGAGAAAAGCTATTTCAGTTTGAATTGGACTTGGACTTGCACAAACAACATATATAGTAACAGTCAGCAGTCACAAGAAGGATCACGATCTTGAGTCTAGAATCTTGAATCTTGGGACTTGAGAACCTGAAGATTGAAGCATAATATAAAAGAAAGAGACAGAGAAATTGAATTGAATTGAATCTTGAATCGAATACAATTTGAATTTGATGGAAATCCCTATGTTCAAGACGGCTCATAAGTAATCATTGGGAAAAAAATAAAATAGATTACATCAAACTTGCTTTACCTATGAAACTACATATAAGCTTATGTCGGTATACAATAAATAAACAAATACACACACACCTGTACAGAAAATACAAATACCAAAGACTGTAAAGTTTGTACAGTAAATAGTGGATATTTTGTGTATTTTGTGTGGGATGTGAACAGGTACATAGGTATCTATCCTCAAATTGTGTATTGCATTGTACATGTACTGCAGTAATAAAATTCATGTGTAAGAGAAATAAAAAATATTTCTTTGTTTTATACTGTTGACTGTTGATGTTGGGTTTTGGAGAATCCAGCAGCACCATAATGCACATAAGTAACATATTACAAGTATAATACAGGTATTGAATTTTATTATGCTGAAATAAAACTAAAACATTTATGTCAGGTTTTATGTCGGTTTTATTGTAGTTATTTAAAATCAAGACTCAATGCTCAATGCTCAAAGCTCAAGAGAGTTTTTATATTCCTATTATTATGTTGATACTAATATCATGAGAGATGACAGAAAGCATCCTCTCTCGTTGTTTTTTATGTCATTTCATATTATCCATCTAATTTGTAATCAGGACACGGGGAAAAATTACAGGTAACAAATCCTCCAACTTTTCCTCGAATCCTCTCATTGTAAGTTGTAAGATATTAGGTACGTATTAGATAGATGCATTTACTTTTACATAGTATTATATTACATTTTATGTATTATACGAATGTCTTTTATACTTTATACTATGCAAAATTGAAAAGGATGCGAATGAAGAATGAAGACAAGTCCTAGAGAAACCCGAGTTGACATTGATTGAGGAAGAAAAAGAAGAAGACGAAGAGAGGAATGAAAAGGACAAAGTAGAAAAAGAAACAGAAAAAGGGTATCTGTCTATCTACTATATTTTGTATCTATATGCTTGACAATTGACAAGGCACAAAAGGCAAAAGGCACGAGCATCATATTGTCCGTCTGTATTCTTTCTGTAGTTTCTTCATGTTTCATATATGCAGTCCCTAGTCCATACACCATACGGACAGAATGTAGAATAATATCGTGGAAGCATGCAGAAATACAAATCCAAGTACATCTTTTAATAATAAACTGGAGAACGGAGAACTCGGCAGTTGAAATAGAAAACAGAATGTACCAGTCAAAGTTGTAGATATCTGGAATCATGAGTTTTGGAGCTGGAGCCTGGACTATGATTCTGACTCTGGATTTTATGTACTGATATTATTCATGTTATATGATGCAAGTTAACTTTAAATCTCATCTCATGAACATTTTCCCTTTTTCTTCTTACATAAAAACAGCTTACAGCCGTAAACCAAGTCTTTATATGTACAATGTACAATGTACAGACCCGACTCTAGACTCTAGAATCTAGACATGTGACTTTTGACTTGTGAGTAGTGAGTAGTGAGTAAGTTCAGAGCTTTATGGATACATAATACATAATAGATGCTTTATTTTATGTACCGTTCATATATACATGTACAATGTACATGTGTATACTTAGAATGTAGAATACGAGTCACTTGTGCCGAGGTTTTATTATTATTATTATGCTTGGAGAAGAAGAAGGAGAAGAGGGAGTCAATGTACAAAGTATAAAGTATCCAGTACCCAGACTCCAGACAATAGAATTCTACAGACATCGTTTCTTGTGCATATGTACAGAAATAAATAGAAAATAGAGGTAACGCACTAAAAATTGGTTATCCTCATCAGTTTCTTTCTTTTCTGTTCCTTTTACCTAGGCATTTAGGATGTAGGATGTAGGACGTAGGACTTTGGATGTAGGTAATATTATCTGTATTTACTATTTACTATTTACAAATGAATTTTATGCATTACAATGTTTTCTTTTTTTTAAAAAAAACAAGGAATAAAAATACGAGGAAGGTAGAAGATAAACGATACAACATTCATAATACATATATAAAATTACTTGCATATCTTTTTAGTTTTGAGGTTTGTGTTTTGAGCTTGACTTTTGTAGTTTGTAGTTTGTAGGTATCTTCTTTTTTCTTTTTTTTCTCCGTGGTTCGTTTGACTTGACTAGGGTTCTTTTTCATGTATGAAAAGGAGATTTAGTGGATATATTCTAATATCTTTGTTCTAATGTGACCCGATTTTTTTATTTTTATCATTGTACCTTGTACATTGTACATTGTGTGTTTCGTTGCCCCATCTTTTGTTCAGGAAATTTTACATGTGTTTCTACGAAAAACCGGACATGTACTATGATAAAGATATTTTCTTGGATAAAAAAACTAAGATGCGTAGCGTATTTTATACATACCGGAATTTTTGTACATGTGACTGATATTGTGCAACTATTTTTTATTTTTTATATATTTTATACTGTTGAGCTTCGACAGCCAAGTTTTGAATTGCACAGGAAATTTTAGTATTCGACGTACCTACGACCGTTATTACTACTTACTATTGCTTTGTGCTGTCTGCTGTGTGTTGTGTGACTCAACTCTCCATGAATTTGACCTGTAGGAAATCTATATGTAACAAAAGGGACTCGCATAAGAAAAGACACAAGACACGAGAGACAAAATATGTATCTAGTAACTAGTATCTAGTTTTTATACAGCCCACTACGGTACAAAACATACCTGTGAATTTAGTATTTAGCTATGCATATTGCATATAGGCACATCTTTGGACTTCTTATGCAACTTTGTTCCTTTTAAAGATACCATTGGAAATGTACAGTGTACAATGTATAGCGATGAAGGGCAGGAATAGAAGATAGAAGAATCCCAAGAAAACTTCAAATATATCTGTCTATCCTTACCTCGTACTTTGTATACTTTGTACTTGGTACTTGGTATCCCTGGCTTTGAAGTTGAAACTCAGTTTGGTTCAGCTCAACTCAACTAGATAAGTTTGTGTGTACAGTATACAGTATATAATATGACTGTAACTATGACTGTGGCTATGACTACGAGACTCCCTATTGTCTACTCAGGTACTGGAACAGGTACATTTTTTCGTTTAAATTTCAGCCCACTGCTTTTTCTTCCTCTCCCTTTCCTTTTTCTTCTTGTTCTGTGACTTTTGAGCTATCTATCTGCTTGCTTGCACACGGGAGAGAGCGGACTACCTCTATTTTCTATATTTCTGTTTTCAACCTGGAAAAAAAGTACCAAGTACCAAAGCACCAAAAAGTAAGGTAAAAGGGATGACACTTTTTCTTTGCTGTTTTTTTCCGTTTTCGTTTTCGTTTTTTAGCGTTGGCGTTGGCATTTACCTTTGAATTTGACTTTGAATTTCTGTGGGATATCGGACGTCGGGTGTTCCTTCTCATGTACACTGTACACCTATGTTTCTTCTTCCCCTGCACATTTTTACACTTTTACACTTTACACTTTACATTATTATGATACCCTGTGAGCTTTGACTTTGACTCAGACTGAGAGACTTTGTACAGTTACTTTTGCTTCATCACATCTCCCAGTTCTTCATTTCCATCGTCTTGAAGCTCAGATCCACCGACTCCCTTTTCATTTCATTTCATCTACCATCTACCCTCAACACTGTCCTTTTCATCTGTTCATCCTCCCCATCACAAATACAGAATACAGAAATGCATATGCATGAACATTGCACATTGTACATACTACATACAGCTTGCAGTCAAAAGTCAAAAGGCTGAAGAGTAGTGCAAGAATGAGAAAGTCAAAGTCAGAAGATGAGGAGGAGGAGAGTATGTATATTAGGTATAGACAGAAAGAAAGACAGAAAGACAGAAAGAACAGCTTTTTCTCTCTCATGTGAAATTCTCATCTTCATCTTGAGTCTAGAGTCTCTCATCTCATCTCATCTCGTATCATCTCATCTCTTCTTAGCATCTTATCTATCTTATCTATTCAACTATTCCCCATCTTTATAATACAATACATACAAAGTACGAGCGAGGACATGTACAATGTACAGATGAATATTCGTATTCGTATTCCTACACGCTCTCCTAATATTGTACATTGTACATATTATGAGAATCTCCCTTCAGTAGTCTTCTTCATCTGTGTGTGTGTGTGCATTTCGTATTTCTGCGGATAGCGGATAGTCTAGTATTTTGCTTTCTCCTTTCTCTTCCCTTCTCTAGGCTCTCTTTCTTTCTTTCTGAGTTGGGAATTTTGAGGAAGGGAAACTAAATTCATAGTTCCAGCTTACAGCTTATCCTACCCTATCTTATCCCATCTTATCCTATAAGCATAGCTAATAGATACATGTACAATGTACAATGTACAGTGTTCAGTATACAGAAATTCAAATGGTGAATGCACTACTCACTGTTCACTGTTCACTCTTTAAATTTAAGAAGAATATTACAGAAATTTCATCTTATTCCCTTTACACTGTAAACTGTATATTGTACACTGTATGTTGTATATTGTACAGTCGACATTCTACATATTATTACTATTACAGTGTACAGTACATTAGATTTAACGTTGGACATTGTATATATTGTATGCAGATTGTATTCTTCTCCTCCCGTTTACTTCTACTACAACTACTACTACTGTTCTGTACTGTTCTGTTCTGTTTCTGCATGTATTAGTATTAAGTATTAGTATTCGTATTAGTATTCCTCATAGCCTGTCGACTTTTGACTATTGTGAAAAAAAGGAGAAAGTCTCATTTCTCAAGCCTCAACATTCAACATCCAACATTCAACATAGATATCTTACATCTTACTTGTAGCTTGTAGCTTGTATTTTAGCTGGGTAATCTACGTAGATTCTAGATTCTAGAATCTAGATTCTAAAGATACATGTATGTGAAAAATGTAAAAGAGGAGAGCATTTTCTCGAGTAATTTTAAATTCCATGTACGTGTATTGTACATGTACAATTTCATGTACAGAGTACAGAGGCTGTGGAATTAGATATTACGTATTACGTATTACATATGCTTGTGTGCAGTGTGCCAATTCCAATAAGACGTAATGCCGCTCAAAATATTTTATAGGCACTCTCTACTTAGGCAAACTCTAGATTCTAGATTCTAGATTCTATCTTTTAGGCTTTTTACTTTACCTATAGTTCTCTTATAATATCGTATTATCATACGACATAATATAGATACAAAACTACAGTGTACAATGAAAATGAAAATGAAAGTACAATGTCCAATGTACAATAATCTTGTTCTTTCTCTTGTTCTCTATTATAGTGAAAGTGAAAAAGTGTAGGGATAATATTACTTTTTCTTTAATGCTTCCTTCTTTTTTTTCTTTGTATTTTATATTTTTATACATGGTTTACATTTTAAAAGTATCCTGTATCTTTTGTATCTACTTTTTCCTGGCTCATAGTGCGTAAAAGAGTAAAAGAGTGAAAGAGTGAGTGAGCGGAAGACTTAGTATTTAATGTAATATCACGGACTACAATATAAATTTAAATTTTCATGCTCAATCCTCTCCGAGTAATAAAAAGGAAGAAGGAGAAGGAGTTATAACAATGAGAAAAACACGTTGAGTTTTGAATCTTGAGTCTTGAATTTTGAGAGTCTTTAGTTTTGAGTTTTGAGAGTGTGGAGTGTGGAGTGTTGAGAGTTGGGACAAAAGTGAAAAGAGGTAAAAGATAGGAAAAGTTTTGTTTCAATTTCAACCATATGGATATTTTGCTCTTATTATCTCACTCTTTTCTCTCCCTCGTTGGTTTTTTCCAACAATATCTGAAATCTGTAGTAATAGTTTAATCTGTTGAGGGATTTAATCATCTCTCATCTCACAGTTTTTCATTTGCATTTTCATCAATCTAGTAAGAGTTATGTGTTTTTATATACAAAAACAGTAGGTGTGGTGTGGCTTGGGATGGTGAAAATTTTATTATCATATTATACTCCTTGTATTCTCTGTCCTCTACTTCAATTCTCAAAGTAAAAACCTTGGTCTTCTTCTTCTTTTACTTCTTCTTATTTTACTTCTTCTTGATATTTAAGAATATCATTTGACCCCAGGACATTCAACTGGGAACTTTACGCTAAATTCTAAATTCCAAATATCTTTGTCAGATTTTATGTATCATTTGCTGTAGGCTGTAGGCTTATTTTTAGTCTGTAGTCTGTAGAGACTCAACTCGCGATAAGAGGGACGAGAGGACAAGAGAACGAGAAACCAGAGAACCAACTTCTCTACAAACTACAAACGTCTGTAGGCCAAAAAGGGTTTTTGTGATTAATCAGAGAATATTTTGAACACTCAAATTTGTACTTTGTATACAAAACTCGCGAATCTATGCAAAATCCGAAATCTGGAATCCAGGACTCAGAAAATTAGTGTAAAACTTTTGTCCAACATTTCCTAAAACCGTCAGTAATTTTAAAATGATGAAAGAACTCAAACGCTGAAGGCAAGATTCCCATTTCGATTCCAATTCCAATGAGCCGGAATTCTCAGGCTATTCGTAACTCATATAATATATTATATGAGGATTAAAATTACCATTCAAAATACAAATAGAGTTGAAATAATGAAAAACATTGACACACTTAATACCATAAAATATGAACAATGAAACATGAAGCAGAGCATGAAGGAAAATAATGTATGTAGTTTGTAGCCATTAGAATGTCTTTTCCCTGAAAAAAATAAGGAATGATTTGCTTTCCTCAGAACCTTTTTTCCACGCTCTATATTCCATTTTCCATATTTCATACCTTTTGATTTTTGATGTACAAACTACAAAGTATGCAACTCATGAGCAGTGAGCAGTGAGCAGTGAGCTTTGAGCAGGCTGTCGTGTGCCTACAATCTGTGAAGAGTGAAAAGTAAAGGGGAAAGTTGAGTGACAAAGCTAAAAGGTTGTTAGTGTACACTAGAGACTGTGGAGGCTGGGGAATGAGACCAGAGACCGAGACACGAGACACGAGACAGTAGACATGTGTACCTTTTGCTCTCTCTTTTGTCCAAGAGGTCTTCAGTTTGGAGCATAGATTCCAGATTCCATATTCTAGAATCTAGAGTCCCGAGAGTTGGAAACTGGAAGCTGAGAGTTACAGACCGAAACGGGTAAAATACTTGCGAGTGAGTGAGCGAGAGCAAGTGAGGTGAGCTTCTGCACTGTGTTCTGTGCCCGGTGCACTCGAGTCTCGAGAAATCCGAGAAACCCGAAAACAAACAAGGAAACAAACAACAAAGTCCAACTGCCATAATAGTAATAATAATAATGACTATATGATACGACATGATGCTCCAAACCTCCAACTTTTCTGTCTCCTTCCTCTCTCACCCAAATCTGGCTCTGCTTGTTCTTGTGCTTGTGCTTGGGTTTGAGGAAGTGTGATTCCACTCATATCTGTCCATGAGTACAATAAGTACGAACCTACAAATGTAACCTCACAGAGTACAGAACAGAGCCCATACAAAAACGGAATGAAGATGGAACAACTTTTGAGCCTCTGTCTGTTTTCGGTTTTCTCTTTTCTGTTTGAGCCTCTGTTGAACTTGGTGCTTTTGGTCCTTGATGGTTGATGCACATACACAATAATGACTTGAACTACTCACACATTTTCCGGACGTAGTACATAGCTATCTATATACATCAGAGTTGTAACAGCGGCAGCAGCAATGTTTTTTGGCTTTGGCGTTGGCGTTGGCTTTGGCTTTTGGAGAAAAGTTGCAAGTTGGAGACGGAAAAGGACGAGGAGGAAGTACAAGAAGAAAGGAAACAGGAAGCAAGTTTATATAGGTATAGTCTGTACATTGTACATGTTGTATTAGTACTCGCATATGTACGGGAGTTGGAGGGTAAAATATAAAATACTTTGTTGGATGTTGGATGTTCCGATGTTGGATTTCTTCCTCTTTTTGGATCTCATCTCTGTCTCCATTTATTTCCTTCACAAAGTTGTATATGTAATATGTATATTCTTGTCCGGTTGTAAAAAAGCAGTGAACTGAGCTGAAACCTTTCTATTATAGACTTTTGTATTTTTTTTCAACCATTTTATCATTGAAACGATTGTTTGTACCCATCTACCTGGAATACCATGTAGCGTGTACAATGTATAATACTGTTTCCAGTTCCAGTTCCAGTTGTTTGAAACACACAAATTACAAAGTGTTCTCTTTCTACACTCTACACTCTGCACATTTCCTTTCTTTTGAAAAGGATCGTGAGGAGGAATATATACATTTAGTTTTCATTCTTCTTGGGATTTTGTCTCCTCCTCCTCCTCATTCTTCTTTTAGCTCTATCCAAGCTCCTTGTTCAATACTTTGTTCTTCCAAACTCTCTGCTCCCATTCTCGATTCTCCATCGTCATTGTCATTGTCATTTCCATTGTCATTGTCATTGCCCAACTTTTCAAGAAAAGCGGCTTGTATTTTGTACAGTGTAAAGGGTGCCATGTAATAAGTTGTACACTGTACACTGATACTTTTTATACTGTCTGTCAATTGTCAATGCTAGTTTATTTTCGTTGATAGTGTCTCTCATCTCATTGTTTCAGTCAATCGTCAATCCTCAGTTCCCAATTCAATTCAATGACAAAATGACAATTGACAATGACACAATAATACAGTCACAACTTTAGTCTATAAAATGACACTTTTTACCTTTTACCTACATGTTGTATTTTATTTCAGAGATTCATGACACCCTGGAAATTTCAAGTTTCAAGTTGAAGTTTGGCGGTTGACTATTTAAGTAAACGTACACAATAAATCTTCAAGGGAAACAATGGTTCAGATTATAAGTATCATCGTCTCACGAGTCAGTATGATGATGCGTAATACCAAATACCAATGCCATAGAACACGGAACACGGAACACAGACCACAGTTTTTTTTCAAGTTTCAAGTCACCATCATTTTGGTAATATTCCGTTATGCTATGTACTGTGTACTAGCATGAATTATTTACATTCGTACGCCCACAATCCACAACCCACAGCCCACAGTTTTGAAGGTTTAGGTTTTATTTTATTTTTAAAAAACAGAGTCTCAGTAGGAGACGAGAAAAGTATAGAAAAGTTTTGGAATTTGTAGACATTTTTAGTGGTACAATATTGTGTGTAGTGGGTAATATTTCAAAAGGGAAAGGGCACAATTACTAAACATTATAAACTATACATTGTACATATTGTTCTGTTCTGTAGATGGGAATGGAATGGAAAAGCATTATATGTATCTCTATGTCATTTTGAAGAGACTCTGGATTCTGGACAAGAGTTTGTCCAAAAAAGGAAAAGAGGGTGAGATTGTGTGAAAGATCATGGAGATCTCGATCATCTCTCTCTTTGTCCCTCCCTTTCGTACTTGGAATTTCTTACAACTTACCATTTAGAATGTACTTTTAAAAAGTGACCTCTCTGTCTTCTGTTCTTTCTGACACACACTCTCTCTTTTTTCAAGCTTTTGATCCACACTTTTTATTTCATATAATACATAATATCGAAGCTCACAGGTTATGAGATTCAAAAAAAAAAAAATGACCACATAGTATTTTTTTATTCATTTCATGGTTTTTATGTCTTCTCAGTTCTCAGTTCTCAGTGACATAAACTATAAACTGCTCAAAAAATAAACTTTTTCCCTTCTCCAAAGATGAAGAGAAAGTGACATGACGGAAAAAGTATTCTATTGCACTTTTTTGTCTTTTCATAGTAAAAACAGTATCAGCATCAACATCTTAGATTGCAATAATTATTATGAAACCCCTTTTAATGTTATTAAGCAAGCACAATATATGAAATACGAGATCTGTGAATGCATCTCTGTCAGTTCTCGGCTTCTCTTTTCTGGTGGTGTGAATGAATGAATGTAGAATCTAGAATCTACCGCATATCATTCAAATACCAACGCGACTTCAATCTTAAATCGAATTCCCGTCTAATTTCCATCCATTTCTCATTCCCCTGTTTTTACTGCAGTTGATGCAGTTGATGCTCTGGGAGTTATTCGTACAAGTTGCAACTCGATCCTCAATCCTCGATGCTCGAAGCAAGAAACATGGACAAATGAATGTAACTGTAAACTGTACACAGTACACACTGAAACTGCACTGGAATATCATACAAGAAGAGTAAATTGAATAGTTGTCTCATTTTCTCATTGGCCTATTAGTTGTAATAACGTGTTTGGGGTGAAATTGGATCTATACCCTATGTAGTATGTAATAATCACACTTAAGCTTCACGTATATCGTATATCGTATATATTATACTGCTAGTTTGATAAGAGACGCACCCTTTACCAAACACCATTTTAGTTTGCGGTACAAATGCTAACACTCATCTCCTGAATGACTGAGCATTGAGCATTGAGCAGTGAACACAGTACAAACATATCTTTCCTGCTCATCTATCCGCTCTTTCTCTCTCTGTGTCTTTCTCTCCTCTGCTGTCTGCCACTTTCTCTTTCCCTCTTTTGCAATTTGCCAACTTCCAAGTTGAGTGTCGAGTCTCTAGTCTCTAGTCTCGAGATTCTCGAGTCAAGTTCCAAATGTCTTCAATGCAGAAAGGCAAAAAGACAGAAGACAGAAGATAGAAGCAAAGAGGCAAAGAGGAAGAATACTACAAACTACACAAGACACAAGACACAAGGAGATGAGGAGGAGAAAGATACAAGACGTATAAAAGGACATACAACGAGATAAACGCATCAAGTATCAACCATCAAGTCGCATCTCACACAAGGAATCCAATAAGATAAACCTTCTGAACATTAATTCAAGTTCAACCCCAAGTCAACTTTCCTCCGTCTTGTCTTCTTCCTGCGACTTGGACTTTCAACATACACGTACATCTATAGTCAAGATTCTAGATGCATATGAAAGAAAGGGACAGTGGAAATGGACATTCTGAATTCTGAATTCCGAACCTTTGGAACTGTGGTGAAGAGTAAAGAGTTAAGAGGACGTATTTCCTGTAATATGTTGTAATGTAATAATACTCGTATCTTTTAACTCGTTTTCCTTTTCCTTTTCGTTGTCCTTTTCTCCATCTCCTGCTCCTCCTTTTCTAAAGGGAAGAGCGATAATTCACACAAAATCCTTTCTCTTTTTATTTCACCAACGTCAAAAGTCAAAATATGGTAATAAAAAACGTGTTAATATCACATGAACTTTCAATTGGACATGGAAGTGAAGCTGAGGCTGAGGCTGAGGCTGAGACTGATTCACGTTCAGATTTTGATTCCAATTCCGATTCTGATTCTGGTACAGATGCTGATGTTGGATTCGGGATGCTGGATGGAAAAGATAGGAAAATTCTACTATTCTCCACCCTTTGACATTTTGACTATAAATTTTGAGAGAATTCCTCTCTCTTTTACATGAAATGTATGCATAATATATAGAAATAGAACATAGATGCTGCAGCTGGAAGCTGGAATCTGGAATCTGGATGTATCTGTCACTGATACTTTTTGTCAAGAGAATTCTGATTCTGATTCTGAGATACTGCTGCTACGAAATCAAAGCACGCCACACCAAACCAAAGGACGAATCAAATTCAGATTTAAAGTCAAAATCAGATGACATTCCAAAAAGACACAAAACTGGTGAAATCCAACATCCGACATCCAAAACATTCAGCATCCAAAACATCCAGCCAAACCAAAAACCGATCCAAGTCCAGCTGACATATAACCAAACCAAACTAAACCAACAGAACCAACAGCATCTGCACCAGAATCAGAATCAAAACCAGAATCCCAGTTATAACGATCCAATACTAAACCAAACCAAACCAAAAAATGTGATAGAGAGAATGTATAAGAAAAAAATCCATCGATACTATTTTACTTGTATATCGTATATACAAAATACAAAATAGAAAAGGGTCCAAACATCAATCCAGCAGATAAAAGAGGCATATACAATTTATATTGTAGAAACACACAGAGAGAGAGAGAGAAAGAGAGAAACATCCTGAGGGATTTCAACTAGTTTGTCCCGGTGTATTCTCTTTCTCTCTCTCTCTCTGTTTCCATTTTCCATCCTATTATATTATCCTCAAACTCACAACAACAAAAACAAGTTCAAAGACAGACAGGCAGAAAACAACACTCGCACCATACACCATACACTCTTGGATGAGGAGAAGGAAGATTCGGCTGAACTGCATCCACTCGATACACAACCATCCTCCACACTCCACACTCCATACACCATACACTTGTATAAAGTATAAACGCACAGTTCCATTAGTGATTGTACTCATCCTTCCTCGTAGTCGTAGTCGTAATACTTCTCCTTGTGCTCTCTCTGTTCTCCTCTTCATTCTGCTCCGGACTTCAGGCAGTGAACAGTGAACAGAGCCAGAGCTGGTTGCTGGTTGCGTGTGTGCACGGATATTTTCTCTCTTTTGAGTCTAGAGTCTTCAGTCTTCAGCAATCTCCCTTTTCCTTCCTTTGACTTTAAAAATAAAACTCTCCATTTACGGGAACAAGTATTAGTTGTTTTTGTTTTTGTTGTGGTTGGAGGTTTGGACGTTTTTTGGAGGTAGGTTTTAAATCACAAACACCAACAAGTAAACCAAAAAAACAAAGGGAAAATAGAAAATAGAGACCAGAGGTGATTTCCAGTTTTACCCAGTTTCAATTTCAGTTTGGATTTTAGTTAGTCTGTTTGTGAATGTCAAGTAGTCAAGTAGTCAAGTGCATCAGCGGAATTTGCACCACTGCTCTTTATTCTTTCTATTGGTCTCCAGGTTCCAAATATCATCAAATATCTTGACTCAATTCCAGAGGGGACACAAATAAGTAACACTTTACACTCTAGATCCTGCATTCTACATTCTACATTCTAGAGTCTCTACCGTTTGAGAAAAGACATTGCCATCATCATCGATAGCTTTTCTATCCTCTCAAGTCTAAAAGTCTAAAGTCTAAACTCTGAACTTTACTTAAGCTCCGAGTTTGGAACTTTGTGCATGGTTTGTCATTTGTTATTTGCTGTTTGTGCAGGTACAGATAAAGAAGAATAACGACAAAGACAAAGCCAAAGCCAAAGACAACGACAAAGACAACGAAAACGACAACGACACCCAGTTCAGGAAGATCAAAAGAAATTGAAAATAAAACTTTGGCCTCTCGGAAAACCAAACCAAAACCAGAGGACACACAATTTCATTATCGTCTCCTCAAGTATTCTACTCTGGTGAATCGGAACTCACAGGATTTTCAAGGAAGAAAAGTGAGACACGAGGGAAACGGAAAACATTATACTTAGAACTATTGTGAATTGAGAGTTGTTACATTGTACAGATAATATCATAATATTATGGGAAACGTCCAGTGGAATTTACAAGAAGGGATAACAACTAATTAATTATTATTACCATCTTCAGGTGAAGTGTGGAAATACCATTGACCTTAGAGCATAGACCATAGTGAATACGGAATACGGAATCGTCTGTTACAGTTAATAATAACAATAATTATTATGTTACATGACTCGAATAATTCACAAACATAATAATATATTATAATACATACTTTATACTTTACTACTTACTACCGATTACGGATTATCAATATCCTGTTTCTAGCTTCTTGTTTCTTGTTTGTTACATGTTAATTATTGTTAATTGTGTCCAGTGATTACTCATATTCCTCCATTAATTTTTCATTTGGATTTTATCAAACTATTAACGTGTGGTGTGTCCCAACATCCAACATACAACATCCAACTTACATAAATAAATATGTAAACAATGAGATTAGAGATAAAAGTTTAAATTGTGTGTGTAGCTTGTAGTTGAATAACTAAAAGAATAATAATAATAATAATAGTAATAATTATAGATGTTGCCTAACTTAATTTTAAACTCAGGAACAATATAAACAGTTACATGTAACACAGTTTATGCATGTCACATGTTTCAAGTATCAAGTATTGTGTTAATATTCTCTGGACATAAATAGTGTGTGTGTGTCAGTGTCAATTTACAATTTCATCGACCACTCTATTTTTATGACTTGTTACTTATTATTATGCGTACTTTCGTGTAACTAGCTAACTACTTTTACTAGCATAATAATATTGTGTATAGTATCTACAATATATAGTATAGGACACACGATACTTATACCTTACATATAATTCGTTATATCATCCTCTCTCTCTCCTTTTCCTCTCTGACCATTCAACACTCAATACTCATCAGCCCCCATTCACTCACTCATTCAAGAGTAGAATATAGTGGAGACGAGTCGAGAATCAAGAGTCGAGTGTCGAGTAGAGTGGAGTCAAGTAAGGCAAAAGGCAGTTGTGGGTTAGCCTTATGTCTAATCGCTGCTAATCAGGAGCCGGTCTTATTTACGTGTGAGTACATGGTACATAATATTCCACCGTACTATGCATCTCTACCTTCTACCTACGGATATATAAATATATTATATCTATGTGAAATGTAAAATGTGAATGTGAAGGTGTTGTGTATTAAAAACTTTTGAAACAGTCATCAGTCATTCTGTGGTCGTGAGTCCATCAATCCATTCTGTCTCCAAGTAAATTCAGTGTTCAGTGTGCACGTTGGATGTTGCATGTACTTACCTATATACTACACACATTTTACATTTAATATTATATGCAGAATAAGGACAAAAAAGGATATTACATATTATATATAATCCATATCCAATATCCCATTTCCGTAGCTAGTGATATTTTCCTGTATTATTTTTAGATAAAATATAAGACGAATATCAGTGACAGTGAAAAATTCAGTATCAAAGTGTACGATAATTATTGAAAGCAGAAAATCTTGGAACAAATTGAATAAAAAATACAAAATACAAAAGCTTGTACATTTTACTTTAGTACGTATAAAAAATAAATAGTTTGTGCTGTTTTATTTAAAAAAAAGTATTCTACAATCTGAATATTTCCAGTGAAAATGTGCGTAATGTGATTTTCATTCCTCTCGTCACATTTCATTTTTCCGTTTTTACTAAACTAAACTTTTGAGATTGACACAATCAAATTCACATTACATTACACGTACATGTGCCCAGTGTGTAGAAAAGAGTGGAGAAAAGTGGAATAAAAACACCGAGACGGAGACGGCTTCCGTCACAAAAACTCCCGTCACATTTATTGAATATCACATTCCTTCGATGTGTCCCCTTTTGAATTAACACTGTTTGTTGTTTGCAGTTTGTACATTTTTGTCGCCTCATCTCTATACTCTATACTCTATACAAAAAGTATCTACTATTCTGTCGTCAGCGACAAAAAAAACGTCAAGTCAAGTGTGATTTGTGAAAAGTGCGCAGTATACATTTTATATTATAATTTATAATATTATAAAAAGTCTAAATATAATTTAAACTTGAACGCTTTCGTCACTCAGTTTGACAATTGAAAATTGACAACAGTCAACAAAAAGTACAAAGATGAGACTAGAAACAACCACCTTTTTCACGGTCGTCGGATCGGTGAGTTTATTTTTATACATTATACACAATTTACTTGAAAAAGAAGAATCAATTCTTATTTATAGTTTGTATTAGCTCTAGATAACTAGTATTTTGATGGTACTTTGAACCTTTTAAATATGTATGTATTACACTTCAAATTCAAAAGGCTATTTTTAGTTTTTAGTTAAGAATTGACATGGGATTTTAGATTCTCATTTTAGAGGTATATATTGGCATTTTGCATTTTGTATTGCGTATTATATTATTTAAACCAAACACAATGCATGAGTGTGGATAGTGGAAATAGGGACAGAAATTGGAGAAAAAAATATATTTTATTATCCTACTTGAATTTTACTACCTTCTTTATTCTTTATCATTCTTTTTTATTTTTTGAGATCGAAATTGGAATTGGAATCACATTCCTCTATACTCCACAATACACAATACACAAAATACATATAAATGTTAAAAGTATAAATATTCTTTTCTTTCTCAATGCTCAATGTTCAATGCTCAATTCTCCAAACACCATGTGCCGTACACATCTAGTAGCTTTTGTAGCTTTGGTAGCAAGGAGAAAACATTTTGTAGGATTTTTGGAGGAATCCCTTGTCGATAAAAATAGCATTAGTTTCCTTTTATGTGTAAACAGTAAATAGTTAATGGCAAATACGCACAACCTCATGTATTTATACGAAATAAGAGTAGGAATACATCTATAGGTATAGGTAAATACAGATATTACACACTACACACTATATATATTGTATGCTATAAAAATGTACTGTATTTAATGTCTTCTTCTTCACTTTCCCTTCTAATGTACAAAATACAAAAGAAATACACAAGAACCATAACATAATTTACAATGACAAGGATATGGGAAATTACCACATTATTTTTTTTTTGGTTTCTTTTTATTATTTATTTTTGTTTTTGTTGTTTGTTGACATTGATCATTTTGATGTTGTTCCGAGTTTTCTGCGTTCTCCGTATTCTCTGGAACTTTTACTATGTGCTATGTGCTTTTACTATGCACCCTTTTGATTTTTTGATCCACAGGGATTTTCCTCTTACCCATAGCCCATAAATACAAAAGAGTGATGAGTGAGTGAGATTTTTTACACAAGGAACCAACATTCAATGTCCAATAGATAATAGATGATATAGATTATAGATGGAAGCTGAAGCTGAAGAAGAAGAAGAAGTTCATAAGTCATGTTTAGAGTGTAGAATGTAGAAGAAGATCCTACTCTGTTTTATGGACGACACTGAGTACTGAGCACTAGAGAACTAGTGACTAGGTCATAAATGACACATCCAGTTTCCAGCATCAAGTATCAAGCACCAAGCACCAAGCAGCTTGATGCCGCTCTGAAGCATTCCTTATTCTATATTCTATTATTATTGCTATTAGAAAGAAAGCGATCATCTGATGCCTGGCCTCTGATGTTCAATAGTTGATGGTTGATGGTATTGTATAGAAAAGTCAGTAGTCGGTATTGTAACTCTAAAAAGACAGAAGACCAAAGACGACTTGGTGAATGTCTAACTCTAAGTCTACATCTATGTCGATGTCGATGTCTTTCATTATACTCGTTTGGCACCCATCACCACAGGATTTTTTCCCTTTTCCCCTTCTCGATTGTGGATTGTGGATTTCGGATTGTGGATTGTGGATATTGTGTGAAGAGTTAATGTTTAAGGACAGGAAAAAGACAGAGTGACATACATGTGTACAAGAAGAAAAAAGAGATGGAGAAAAAAGAGGATAGAAAGTCCTCTTAAAAAGTAATGTTGTCTTGTGAGGAGGAGAAGAAAAAGAAGAAGGGAAAGAAATTGCGTGGAAATGGAAATCATGGATCGCTAAAGCATTTGGTCATGTGAATGTGAATCTGAATGTGAATACACACATTATACACACATTACATACGGAATACGGCACAAAGCATACACAAAAGGAGGGATATTCCTGTACATAAAAGTGTTTAAAAGACGACTCTAGACTCTAGACTGAAGACTCAAGAGTGGGATAATGGAAGAGAAAGCTTATGGATTCTACCAAAAACAGCATGCACATGTATGTATAATGTAATCTGTACTGAATTTGTGTGCGTGTATCTAGTATCTAGGAAAGTGTGTGTGTGTGTGTATTACAAGAGGAATTTCCTTGTTTTTTTGTCACCAGGAAAAGGCGAGAAAGTGCTCCTCAATTCTCAATTCCCACTGTCGTCTCGAGTCTTGAGTCTTCTAGGCTTCTAGTCTTTAGTGTAGTTTCCTTTCAACATTCAAGTACTCTTCCTTTTTCCTTCCCAGATTCTAGATTCCAAATTCCAAATTCCGAATTTGGAATTTAGAATATCACAACCATTCACATCCCATTTTCAGCTAGATACACTCACTTGATATCCGAAAAGTATATCCAATATCCGTGTGTTTTGATGTTTCAAGTTTTCATGTTCAAATGTTGAATCTTTGTTAGGTCTTTAAAATGTAAATGGAAAATTCTAGCATAAAAAAGCTTTCTCAAAGAAAAACACGAGGACTCTACACTTTAAAAATACTTTAAAAAGTAAAAATACTCATATTCCTTAAATAATCATGTAATTGTAATTCTCTAGTATGCAAAACGAAATGAATGTTTTGAATTTTGAGGATTTGAAATTTTGGCTAGAAAATTCAATAGCATTGTAAAAATACATTAGATTAGAAAAAAACGTTTTAGAAATCAAAACACTAGTTTTTTATACTGATGAATTTTTACAATATTTGTACATACAACTACGACGATTAGGATTTTCATCCTCCGTGTGTTATAAGTTATTACATATGACTCTACAAATGCTTGGAAAGTTTTCACTGGACTTTACACATTTACATTCCTCTTTTAGACCTTACTTCAGTGTAGCATACAACTAAATAAAACATGTGAAGATGAAATTGAATAACATGATATTTATTGTGTAATAAACACGGGTACAGGAGTACCTAAAGAGGGAGCGAGCCAGAAGTTCCGACGGATTATAATTGTGTATTGACGCACTGATACACAGAGTTCAAAATATTATAA
>JABASP010002025.1:0-23340 GCA_019776565.1 Sminthurinus signatus | reverse complement strand
TCCGATAAAGTTCAGAATAAAAGGTTCTTTTTGGAGCATTTCGTGGAGCATCTCCAATATAAATGCATGTAGCAGAGATGCTCCAAAAGTCCATTTTTTCTGTTAATTCTGAGAGTGTACTCATATAAATATCCCTACCATAGTATGAATGACTGCCTCATCTATAGATATACATTTACTTATTGTAACTCATGTACGGAACATAAAATGCAAGTAAATAGTAATAAACTCGTGCAAAAATATACAAATCCACTTGATACAAATGGAGAAATAAATGAAAGTTGATATATTATGCATATTATTTTACGGATAATGTATACTATGTATACTATATACTTTTTGCCTATAAAATTTTAATACCAAAATGGATATAGAAAAATAGTAATCATAATACAGCAATAGTTACTTTTGCACATTAGGAAACAAAATGTATGTATAGTACATATAATACGAAGTAGGATGGAGGATGGAGAATGGAGAAGAAAACAAGGAGAAGAAGAAGAAAGCTTAATAAATATAAATATTTTACATTTACATTTGCACAAGAGTTATTTCTAGAAATTCACACACAGAGATTCTACATTCTAGATTCTGGATTCTAGTGTTTCTAAAGGGACTCAGAGTTGTCGTTTTAGTTAAGAATTCAGCACTTTCTTTATTATGCTAATGTCTTTTATCTGTATGTATGTAAATATATAAGGATAGTACACGGATTGTGCCGTACTCCTAAATTTCACACTCCACACCGCCAAGGAGAGCGAGTGAGAGAGAGAGAGAGAGATAAAGAAAGGAAGAAGAAAGAGAAGACACGCATAATACATAATAATAATACACACACAGCACATGTACAATGTACAATGTACACATTCAGATAGAATGGATGTAAAGTGAGTTAGCAAAGGAGCGGAAGAGGCTTTCAAATTTGACAAGTATCAAGTCTTTAAAAAACACTTTTAACTTTTTAAGTATTTTATATGTGAAACCATCTCATCTCACTCAAGTAGGAACCTAGCACATTTGGAAGAGTACTTACATACACAAAGCTCCCATTAGACTGTGGACATATAAAATACATAAATGTACAAACTCACTTCACTTGTGTGTGTGAGTACAGCTTTTTCTGAAACAAACTTACATGATCATCGTGCTTTCTTATTTCTTATCCTTGGTCTAATATGCACTTTTCCTGCCACAATTTAACTGTTCACTTGTGTAATAGGGCGCGTGTACGACGTACAGTGTACGATGTACAATGTATAGTCATAGTTGTAGTCCTGGAATATATGTATAACTTAAAAATGTCTCCCTCCTTCCCATTTCCACATAATATATTTGCAGCTCATATGCAAAACATACAAGATATATATTTCATATTTTCAAATTCTAATACATCGTAAATTACAAAGGATTTTTACATGTGTGTACACTGTACACTGTACAATGTATAATGTACACATGTGTGGTATTTTGTATGGAAAATAGGATATTTAGTTATAGACGTTTCTTCATTTTGTACATTGTATATCAAGGGGTTTTTTCATCTTTGAAATACAGAACGAGGTTTCTTTGTTTTTTTACAAAAATAAATAAACAGATTGAGGTACAGCTGGGCTATCTACGTTGACTTTTAATGTCGAGAAAACTTTATAATTTTTCTCATAAAAATTTTCAAGATGCATAACTTGAGCATTGAGTGTCTTATACATTATACATTACACATATAGAGTACATAGTATGTAATATGTATTGACAAGGATTTTTATAATATCCGGAATTGCAATTTGTTGACAAAACATGAAACATTTCACATAAAAAATTGTCCACATGTAATCGAAATCTACGACTAGGGTTATAAGTAAGTAATTTTAAGTAGGTGATATAAATAAAATGAAGATTCATGAACATAAACAAATGGCACACCAAACTCAATTTCTCAGCATTTACTTACTTGCTTCCTTTTTTTCATGCCCCAAAATACCTTAGAGAAGAGAAACTATGTACAATGTACATACAGAAGATCTGTGGAGATGCAATATACCTACAATATATGCATTATGCATGTTCTTATAGACCAACTTTGCAAAACCATTTTACATTTTACCACGCCACACCACACCATAGCATAGCATACCATATCAATGTGATAGCATCATAAAAAATGCAAACTATCATCTCTCTACAGTTATTATATTTACCTATGTATGCTCAATGCTCAATGTTCACTTTATCTTCCTCTCTATCTATAGTATTTCCTCATTTCCCGTATTTATTCCACAAATACATTACGCGTGTACAATGTACAATGTACAAGGTGCATAACATGGAATCAGGAATCAGGAATATGGAGGATATAGGATGTAGAATGGTAATAATACCACAAAGTATTATTATTGTATCTATTTTATTATGTATCCTCCTCAAATTCAAGGGGTTTCTTTCAAATTATTTCAATGTTTGTTCCAAATGCATGTTAAATATGTATAAAATAAATATATGCGATGTATTTTAGTTGATTTTTTGATTTGATTTTCAATTTCATGGAATTGAATTCAATGAATAAATAATAAATTCACACCTTAATATATCTTACTCTTACGTATAGATGAGCATCTATATATGAGTGTAGATGAGTGTTAGTATTAAGCATTATGATTTTCATTATAAAAATTCAGAATCAGGTATACCGTTTACCATGTCATTTCAAAATTCTTCAAGTTTACTAAAAACCAAAATTTTTGAGGACTACATTATTATTATTCTATTTGTAATATGGAAATGTGTACTATTATCGTACCATTAACATTGTACATCTCTGTCATTGTACTCTTTGCCCCCTTCAGGTTTTACATCTTAATCTGATGGCAATTTCTTTAAATGTACAATGTTATCATATAAAAATGATACTATTTTGTGTTTGAAAATCTGTAGCAAGCAATGGGATATGGAAATTTATAAAATGATACTAGAAAAATTGGAAATTGGAAAAATTATAAAAACACAGTTCAAAAATATATTATTCCAACTGAACTATACTAAAATACTTGATTTGTATGATAATTATGATGAATAAAACATTTGATTGTATTTCCGCTAATTTTGTGCATGTATTTAGTATTTAGAATTTAAAACGAGTCACATTGCATATGGTGAATAAGTGACAAGAAACCCTTTGCAAAAGATTGAAAAGGACAGCTTTAAGGAAAAAGTGAGCTTCTTCGGACCGTAAAAGCAATCTAACTCGATTCTAGAGCTAGAGCAAGTGTTATACAAACACTTTTACTACTATGTAGATTACCAATTTAAATATAGACCTATACAAAAGACAAG
Organism: Sminthurinus signatus; assembly: GCA_019776565.1. Taxonomy (NCBI): domain Eukaryota; kingdom Metazoa; phylum Arthropoda; class Collembola; order Symphypleona; family Katiannidae; genus Sminthurinus; species Sminthurinus signatus. The sequence continues at coordinate 20,013 of JABASP010002025.1, read as the reverse complement.
AAGTGTACAGGAGCGGAGGACAATAGTTCGGCATATAAAGACTTTTGTAGAGACTACAGAGTAAAATATGCATCAAATCCGTACAGGGTACACGGCAGAGGGATAAGGTTGTTAATGGTGATGATTGGATGAGGAGACAAAGAGTGATATTTGTATTTATTACAAGATAACTCTTGATGTTAAACTTTTTATTCTTTCTCTCGTTCCTCTTTTCTCAATCCAACTCCTTGCAGATTCCATGTAAATGCTTCTGTCCCTCACTCACACACACACTCTATATTATGTTGACTACATTGATAATCTACAGGATCGGACTCTCTGTGTGGACTGAATTCATTATGGACTGTATACTTGTACACACTTAAGATGTTCATCCTATCATCATTTCATCTATCTACAGCCCCCTCCTCCACTTTCTTCCATTCGGCATCTTTTCCGCATTTGCTTTTCATTGATGCTGTTGATGATGGTAGAAGAAGAACTTTGTGCTATTCTCTTCAAGAGCAGTATTATTGTACATACAGATACATCATATGGTCATATACTGCTATTTCTACGATTACTACGTACTTACTCACATACTTCCACTGCGACTACTTACGACTAGGACTACTACTTGTTCTACGGCTAGTGTCTAGTGTCTAGTATGCAGTCCTCTCACGATGATGTTTTCAAGTGTATAATATAATGGAAGGGTGGTGTTTGTTATTGGTCTTCACCTTCTACTTGTGTGCTTTCATCATCTACTCATCATTATACCGAGAGAGCAAACGAGAGAAAGAGGAGCCGTCTCTATTCTCTATATATCTCTAGACTCTAGACTGTAGACTCTAGATAGTGTACTTTGCACATACAAGAATGGCACTCTTTGATACCACAGTCTTTAGCACGAGAGAAATGGAGAAAAAGTTTTGGATCACACACACACATTATCACCAGAACAACTTACTAGAAATGTGGCAAAGGATTATGCACTACTTACTTACTCTGTTACTACGACTGCAACTGCTGAGAAGGATGAGAGAAAGAGAGAAAGAGAGAGAGGGAGAGAATATAAACTACACCATATATGTGTGTGTATCACCGAGGTAGCACAAGATAATACATTTATACCTTAAGCCATTCAACCATCTCTTCTTTCTCTGCTGAACCGTCCTCTACTCTTTACTCTCCACTCTACACTCTACACACACTTATACAGCTATATTATTTGTACCCAAAACACACACTCACACTCAATACTTTACCCATTCTATCCACTCCCGACCCACCATACTCCATACTCCGTACACATTACACATATATCCATCCACACATTTATTTTCTCTTCTTCTCATTGTCTCGATTCTATAGATTCTACATTCTACATTCTAGATTCTCCACCCTACTCCACTCTTCTCGTAACCCAGTACACGTAGAATAGACATGCATGTACGGTGTACAGGGAGAGACAACACCAGTGCTTCAGCAACTATCTATCTTCTATCTATCAAAACATTTGCAATTTGGAGGAAATTTTCTCACTTGGCTATAAACTATGGACAAAACTATAGTAGCTCACTATGGCAATTCTGTCGGTACATCTTGTTTAAAAAAAGTATTCAATACTATTGTCTATTGTGTACTGTGTACATAAAACTTTCTGTATAATTTATACTAGTTCGTCTCATCTAATCCATTTAACTTGAAGATTAATCTTTAACCCCTCTTTGTAAAGGAGTTTTACTTCCCATAGGAAAATATCCCGATGATTCATATTATGTATTATGTATAATGTATACTTAATGAAAGGGCGGACACAAGGGGATAACGAGACGAAGGAATCATATACTTATTGTACTTTATATTTTGTACATACTTTTATTGTTCATATAATAATAATAATATACGAGTACACAATCTACCTCTCATTACCAACTATAAGTATAGTAGCTAGTATTGTTCGTCAATAATTTGTCATCCTTATTACAAATTATACATATGATAAAATGAAGATACTGGTACAATCACCTATTGTACATTGTGCATATTATAATACATTATACATTATACTTGAGCTTAATGCCAAGCTACACAAACTCCAAACTCCGAATTCCAAATGATAACCAGGATGAGAGATGAGAGGTTTGTGGTTGTTATGTGAAATCGGAAATACACATGTATTACAATTTGCGAGGATCTACTACCGTTCTATGCCTAGACTATTCATTTCTATAGAAAGTGGAATCAATAGAAATAATAATATAACATTATTAAATAGGATTTTGTCTACTTAAGTCCTCCAAACTTTCAATCATGTGTATTATGCATTATGTAGTAGAATAGCTTGCAGAATGATGAACTTGAACAAAGCGTCATCAACACAACACAACAACAACAAGAACAGTAACTAGTCACTATAATACTAATAATAATAATAATAATAATAATAATGACACAGGGGTGAATAGGTCCGAGAATTGGAATAAAAATTTAGTGACTATCAAACTTGTTGGTAATAGATACCAAAGGCTATACTCAACTATAAAAAAATGTACACTCTCATTTAGAGGATTTCAAATGAAGAATTTAAATAAAACTAATTTCTGTTGCTATACTAATTGCTATATCACAAAGTTTGTATTGGTTTGTATTTTCCAAAAATTTTGACTAAAATCATTTATTTTCTCAAGAATTTGAAAAGAGTAGTAAATGGCTTTTGGAAATGTTTATCAATAATCAATAATCTCATTAGGATTTTCAGGACAAATCTCTCAGAAACCCACCAGTACTTGGTGGTAGAGAGAGAGAGAGTTGAAGTCATGGGTACGAAAATAATATAATACAACAAGAAGTGGATACTTAGCTACAGTATAGTCCGTAGTCGGTTCACTTATCATCCTTCATAACCCTATATTAAATTCTTCACTTGATGCGCATCACAAATAATTCCTGAAATCCCACTTTCAATGTAATATCTTTTCTATGATTACATATTATGATGATGATTATTATTACGCACAATGCATATATATATATATATATATACATTCATTAGAATCATCAAACTACAGCAATTGCAGCTACTGACAAAGTTGCAAGGGAACAAGGAAAATAATATAAAATTATGATAAACACTATGTAGCTACTTTTTAATGTATATTTGTACATTGTACACTATTTGTACACTATTTCTACTTTGTACTCCACTCCTTTCTAATACAGTGAATGTACTTTTCATCTAATCTTACAATGAGGATTGATCCAGAGCTCTACAAACTATAGAATAATACTGCTAAAGCACTTGAAATCTCTTTCTATTTCCCTCTCTATTGTACTTTATTCGAATAGTCAGAGAGAAAGAGACGATTTACTTTGTACACTGTACATACGATACAATTGTTCTGTTTTACAATTATTTATCTAATGCCAATACCAATCCTTGATTTCAGATACGTACAAAAACATGGATGAACAACAAAAGTTCGTATTACCACTGTATTTTGTGTACTGTTTATATGATGATGAATGTTGTGTGTTGTATGTGCAATGCACAAACGTTTTACTAAACCTCAAAATGATGTGAAATACATAGGAAAGTATAGAAGCAACAAAGACAAACAAAAGTGGGTACATGGAATGGATATATGTATGATATATCATATACATATATGTATCTATCTACAAAAAGAGAAACTGAGAGAGATGGGGCTTTGAAATGTTTTTCCTTTGTAGTTGTCTATGTAGTTTCAACTTTCAACTGTTCAACCAAGAGATTACCTTCTAGCGGCTGTATTTATGTATCAAAGTAAAGTACCTTCAAGCCTCTAGCTTTACAAACAACCACGTGATTAAGGAAAAGACTAATTCAGTTCAAAGCCCATGTACATTGTGTACTTACTTACATTATACATTTAGACACACATATAGGTACATGTATACCAGTATTTATTAAAGCTATTGAAACAAGAGAAGGAAAAGAGAGAAGATAAAGAAAGGAAGAAAGAAAGAAAGAAAGAGAAAGAAGAAGCGGGGGAGGAGTGGGGTGAGAGAAAAAGTTAATGGAAAATAAGAGACAAGGACTTACACCATTCATCTTACACATGTATAAACAACAAAGTCTCTACAAAAGTATTACACGTATATATATAGATACAAAATTCTATAATATAATAGGTTATAAGTATGTACAATGTAAAATGTACATGTTGAATATAAAAGGGATCTCTTTGATATCAAATCAACACTATATTAGAACAAAAAACAAAACGTATGCAGTACTTTTACTTTTAATGTGTAGTTAGCAGTTATAGATCTATACAATATACAAGTATTACAAAGTACAAAGTACAATACACACCTACATAAGTTATGCAATAAAAATAGAAAATAAATGTTCTCCAGCCCATTGTCTTTCTTTCTGTTCTTTAGAGACAACAACAAAACAACAACAAGAGCAGAAGCAACAAAAACAAAAACAAATAAGATAGGAAGTTCTCACTCTCACTTTCAACTCGTGTGTAGATAGTAGATAGCATCAGATAGAGTCTTAATACATGAACGTAGAACGTAGAATGTGTTCAGAGAGAACACAAAGATTTCCAAAGAGAAAATTTATCTACACTAAAGAACAGGCTTCTATTACCTTGTATTTTCTATAGCTTTTACCTTGCCCACTGTGCACCATGTACAATGTACAATGTAAGATGTACGATGAGTACTCAGTGAATCTGATAATAAAATGTTATCTTAAATTATACGAGAGGAATCTTCATTCCTCTCGTTTATATCTACTAACATACGGAATAAATTCGCAATAATAGAGGTAATATCTACAATCTCCTAATAATATGGATATCGCACGTACTCATGCACTACCATAAATACACTCCCTAGCATATTTATATATTTGCTCGGCCCTCTCAACAGCCGTACATTACCTTGGAAATTCCCTAAAGTTCCAAGTTCCCATTCTTATGTAAGCAAAAAAGGATTGAGAATACAAAAGGAAAAAAATACATGAAGCTGCAGAGGCAGTAATAGTAGTTGCAGTAGACATGATGCAAAGTAAACATACACAAGTACTTCACCTGTATATATTTTATATACTTGCATCTAGAATGTACATTATTATTTTATTAGTACATTTGAAAAAGATTTCATTTAATTCCATGCATTTGAATCTCTTATGTTATGTACAGAGTGAGTTTACGCTGGAAATTAGTCAATGAAGGTGGAGTGGATTAAGGAAAATAAGGAAACGAGGAAAAAAGAGAGAAAAATTAAAGAGAGGTGTGTGTTTGTATTTTCTTTAGCTGTAGTTTCAAGAACTATACGAATCAAAGACCTGGAGTAAAGTATAAAAAAACACTAGACACTAGACACATACATACTTATACAATATACAAAATGCACGGAACGAGGAAAAGTAAATAGAAAGTTGAAGGAAGAAATAACTCTCTAGATTTTAGATTTCAGATTTCAGATTCTAGACTCTAGACACTCAGGTTTGAAATAATGAAATAGAGCGGCAGAATCAAAACCAGAAGTTTTGAAGTAGAAGCTTATAAAATTATTTCATGCCTCATCAACACACCGATCTAATTAAACCTCAAGCTGAGAGTTGAGAGTCTTAAATATGATGTTCACATCTACAGTATGTGAATATGAGGTATAGTAAGGGATGCATGCTACACATGTACATCATGTTATAATGCATGTACTAGGAATCAAACCTATGAAATTATTATATTAGCATCCCTAAAAATGAGTCTACATGGTTCTTCATCATTAACAGATGCATCCGAGCTCCTCTTATAAAACTACGACACGTGTACGGTGTACGCTCCCTCAGACACAGATAATACTCGGTAATTAGTGTTCCTAAACACAACTCGAGTCTTAGCTCAGCATTTTTTTTCCACGGATTATTTCCACATTTTTGTAAATTACACCCAATTTCCCCAAATCTAAATAGATTGACTATACCTCATTAACCTCTACAAGCGTCATTTGTACACTGTACATTGTACACTGTATATACATACATATTTGAATGCTCTAATCCCAAACGGAAAGGGAAACAAAATCTTGTTTGTGTTTAGAAAAGTATCAAATATGAAAAACAAGATTTCAAACAGGCCCTTCGTATCAGTAAACAACCCATCATTGCCTTCAAAATCTTATGACAAACTGCTACAAGTTACTTACTCTTTGTTGTTTTTTTAAAGAAACAACAAAAACTTTAATATTATGTTGTTTTTTATTAGAAATTGAAGTCTTTGTAAAATAAACAGAGGAAAAAGTGGACAAAATATAAAATATCAAGTATGAAGCATCATGTTTCTGAATCCTTCAAAGTAATAAATAGGAAAAAAAAGTAAATAAAAAAAGGAAGTTTACATTCCAAAAAAAACGAGGCTAATTTTTATTAAGTGATGGAGTTTAATAAAGAAGACTAAGGATGGAGTAAGGCGGAAAACAATAACAAGATGAAAACATGGAGAACATAAAAACATAAAGTAATCTGATAGTGGGTAAGGAAGAGAAAGGAGAAAGATTAGAATGTCCTTATCAGTATCCTTTAATGTATGTAAGTACACAGTGTGTGTAATGTGTAGTAGCTGCAGTGACTACAAGGACCAAGTTTAACGTTTGCCTGCCGGTCCATCTAAGTGTCTGCCTGTCTATCTATCTCTATGTTTGTGTCCTGTTCTAGCTTTTACATGTTACATGTTACATGCATATGTGTAATGTGTATGCATAACTGGTCCCTTTCTCTCATTTTATTCCGATTTTTCTACCTCTGTTTCTAGTTTCTATATTACATGTTTATCTCATATCCTTCTAGGGTAGAATTCTTTTCTTTCTTTCTCTCTCTCACTCGGTCGTGGAAGACATTCAGTATGTCCCTTCCAAAGGACTATTATTATTACTTGCTACTATTATTGTTCACTATCATCATCATCATCACCATCACCATCGTCGTCGTCCTTCTCCGTCTCTCTCATTCTTTCTTGGTATTATCAGTTTCGTTTCAGTCAGAGCCAGCTTGCTGTCTGTCAGCTCCTTTCCTTTTCGATTCCTTTTTTCGCTTTTCGCGTTCTCTTCACCATCTTTTCTAGTTTTGGTTCTCCTTCTCCTTCTCTTTCTCTTAGTTGTACAACTCGACTTTGTTCGTTCTTTCGTTTTCCTATTTTTCCTTCACGATCTTTCCCTCTTCCTCTATCTACACTATTACTTGTATAGTTTTGATACTACTATTTCTCCTTTTTTTTCTATTCTTTTTCACAAGGAAATGAATCTCTTTTTTTACGTCTCCGGGCGACAACAAAAGACGAGAAAGACGTGTTTCTCTCTCTCTCCTCTTTCTCTGTTCTTTCTTTCTCTTTTGGTTCATTTCTCTGTTCGTTTAAGTTCGCAGATCATGATACTACTACTAATACTATATATTACAGCCAATGTTCATCTATAGACACTTTACTCTGAAATAATAATAATACTTTGTGTAGTGTGTAGTACAAAAAAATACACAAGTATAAGAAATACTCCAATGTTCCAACCAAGATAGATAGATAGATGCATGCATGTATATTGTGGGGTGAGTAAAAAAAACACCCACATACAACACATCACGAAATACACATTTTTTACACAAAACTTTCCTTTACTTTCATTCACTTTTTACTCTTTTTTTTCTTCATTCCCACTGCCTTACATTCCGTAATATTATGTATAAAGCAGTATTACATTAGATTACATGGCATGGCATGGCATGGCATGCACAAAATGCACTACGAGCCTCCAAGAGCTGTGATTGTGATACCAAAAACCAACCATGGAAAATATGTGTAATAAATATATTAGACTTTTTCCTTTATTTAAAAAATTCTTTCTTTTTAGCATAATCCACTTGAATCTTGAATCTAGAATCTACACACAGTTGCAAAAACAGCATTTCATTACAAAAAAGCTACTCATTCGTGAGCTGCTATAGGCATACCGAAAAGAGTATAAAAGAGTAGACGTACCTATAAATAACAGCTAATATATCTCCACTTGTACTTGTTTATACGGATGAATGGAGAAAGTAAAAAAGAAGGGGAAAAAAGTATGAGCTAAAACATGTTGGTTTTCCTCTTTCACTGTTTTCCTTCCAGCAAAAACGAAGAAAAAAAAACAAGAATATGGATATTATTTATGATCCAGACAAATAGTCGAGTCTATTATCATTAGTATTAACTTTGTAGCTCATGAATACTGTAATATACTTATACGTACATATGTATACGTGCTGGAAGGGTGATTAATTTTAGCCAATCCTCATTTCTACTCAAGAGTTTGTAGCAGTTTGTAGTAGGAGGCAGTATTCAGGATGCCATATTCACTCATTCACATGTAATACTTATAAAAAATAATCACTGTACATTTTGTACAAGTTTCGGAATTGATAATATTATAATGAAGGAACACTTGAGACTTGGATGTTGGATTGTAGAATAAAGTATGTAGGTCACATCTTGTTTGTAGCACTGTTCAGTTTTAAGGGTACTCATGGTACTTAACAATACATAGCGGAGCATACAGGCAAACTGTACAAACTATACAAATGTGTGTGATATCAAATACCAAATGTCGAATAGAAATTTGAATGCAGAGCACGACTAACAAATAAAAGGATATTAATAATGTATTTCAGGAACAAGGCTCCATTTTGAATACATGTTGTGAAATGTGAATGTCGTACATTGTACATTGTACATTGTACATAATGTACATGGATAAGACTTGTCTAATTTTTCCACACAACAAGGAGTAAAACAAAGACAGAAACAAAATTTGCAACCGTTGTATAAGAAGCTTGAAGCTTAAAGAGAGAGAGAAAAAAAGAGAGAAAGAGTGTACAACAAGTATTGTACAAAAAAATATAGTAGTTATGCTAAAAAACAGTGTACATTTTATTGTACATTGTACACACACTTTATATACATGTGTGTATAATGGTTGTTGCTATTTGCTACTATTGTTCTACAATCTACAATTATAGATATGTACTATAGAATACTAGAAACTAGGATGGAAAATTCTAAGCTCAGTTGAGAATCAAGCACGTTCGTTGGTTTGCTCCCTGTTCCAACACCAACACCAATACCAATACCAGTCCAAAATTGTCTATGCATTAGATGAAGGAACGTGATGCCATGAAAAGTTTCCCTGTTCTCTGTTCTCTGTTCAGTGTTTAGTGGGATCGACTCTCAATAGTTGGATGTTGGATGTGCCATACATCTCCCTTCAGTTTAGCAACAGTCTCACACTAATAATTCAATAGTAATGAGTTGTATATTGTGCATTGTACAATGTACCATGTAAATCTTGGATATGTATCTATCTAGTATAGATGTACAATTTACACTGTGCATGGAGAAACAGGACATATCCATTCCAATCCGCTTCATTTCCATAGGCAATGCACGACTTCTCCTCTCCACGTTACAGTTACACAGTATTAGTTGTACGTACAATTTACATAGAATATAGAATGTGCAATGTGTAACAATACGGAGAACTATAAATATTTTGTTGATGTACCAACTGATACATACTTTATGTGCTTGCTCTTGTTGAATTTCCCAATGAACTATCTCCCTCTCTTTTGAACACATAGCACACACACACACTCTCTCTATCTTTATATTGCTTTCTTTCGGTTTCAAATCCGTGATTCCATCTTTCTATAACATTCAACAGAGGATCAAGTCCCTTTAATGCTGTTATTTTCTCATATTTTATGCATACAACTTTTTAGCCAATAGTTTATCTCTAGTTAAATCCTCTTCATCATCATCTACACTCTACATTCTACACACATCCTCTTGCTATTCGCATGCCACGCCGTATATCAAGTATCTTATATCACTACATCTCTGAATATTTATATTTCATGTTGCACGTCTAACTGTCTATCTCTTCGCGGACCCTTTACCCTGTACCCTGTGTAGTGTACAGTGTACACTTTGGCTACGCTTCTAATAAAGCAAAGCAAAATGCACATCTGCATACATATCATGTATAAAGTAACTTTTAAATATTAAACAAAATTTCTTTTGTGGAGAGTGGACTTGAAATGGAAATGAAAGCGTAGTATTACTCTCATTTTACAGTATTTCATTATATTTTATAGACCAAGTAGTATGTAGAATTTGCATTTAACTATAATGTGAAACGTGTATAGTGTATAGTATATAATATCACTGCTTGATCAAATGAAATCAATTTTCTAGTACCGTAACAAGCTCTGTAAAATCACAGCAATGTGTGCCCCCCTTTGGAAATTCAAGTTGTAATAGAAAAAGCTTGACTTTGTATATCTGTCACATTTTTAAATATCCATATCACCTATCAAGCATACAGTATGCTACATTATGTTGTCTGTCATTTAGCTTTTACTTGTACGTTTGAATACAAATGGAAAAAACCAGTTTTGAAACAGAGAAACAAGGAAAGTGTAGGAGACAAGAAAGGAAAGAGATTGGAGTGAAATGAACCTTTGTTTCACGGGAATATCTTTTTTCCCTTGCTTCTCCTGTTTGTATCTGTGTGTAACAAAACAACAAGAATGATAACACTCCGGATTCCGGATACAACGAGGACGACACGAGATTCATATTCATGCACATAGTCATTCGGATGCCTTTAAGCTGTTGTTCTCGTCATTATTAGTATTGCTGTTGTTCTTGCTTTTGCTTTGTTTGTACAATTGACGTCGTGAGTCCTGATGTCAAATAAACGTCGAAAAACAACCATGCACAAATGACATGAAATGTGGATTACATACTACATACTTTGTACAAGTAGCTATAATACATAATGGATGTGAATCTGGCTGTATTTAGTATCTAGATTGTACATTGTTAAGTGTACAAAGAATGATAATAATTGAGAGATGTGTGTACAATCGAGGTCAAACGGACGTATAACAGACATTCACATTCACAATGTGGCTTTTGATATTTTAATCCAAAATTGGTGAATAGAACACAAATTCTGCAATAATAATGGAAAGTTGAAAGGGTAGAAGGGTAGAAGAGTGAGTGCTAATGAAATGTATGTATACATAATTCTTAATATATATCATATATTTCTTTCTAAAAACAAAAACTTTACTTTATTATGATATGCATATTTTGTATTAAAATTTAGTGTGAATCCATATCTATAGTACAATATTAGAACATAATATGCTACATATTGTACTTTACATAACATGATGTATTTTTACATGTATAATTTATCCAATATTGTATTATTCAGTGTTATGAAGTTTCCTCTTCACTCTCTCTCTTTATCTTTTACCCTCCATTCTCCATTCTCATTCTCATTTGTTCTGCTTTTCTCTCTTTGACAGTGAAGGCTTTTAAATTAAAAGTTCTAGGTTACAGGAATATTTTTAACTTTATTACAACTTTACTTTTTGTGACTGTGCTTAAGTGAGGATGAGTGAGTGAGTGAGTGAGTGAAAGAGTGAGCGAGAGGGTCGAAGAGGAAGAGAAAGACAAAAAAGAAGAGAGAGGCAGAGAAGGGAAGATTGAAACAACAACAGAAGATTGAATGTAATGTCTTGGCTTTTATGTTTTTATAGTCTCTTTTCTCTCTTGCTTAACTTACTTGTAACATCTATTAATACTACTTGTATGTTGTATGTGGAGTTCCACGTAGGTAGAAGAACTCTTAACTTTACTTCTTTTCTTTCTTTTTTTTTACAACCATCACCATTGACTAAAGCTACATAATACCAAGTTCTTGATCCAATATCCAATCCAATATACCTGTATATTTTATACTGCGTAACTATAAAATTGAGAATGTTCACATACACATCCATCCATCTACCACTATCTATATTTATATTTGTATATGTATACATATGATCATAGATAAAGTGCAAGTATTAACACACTTGCCATTCTCGTATGTGCGTTGATAATATGTAATATGTAATGCCCCAATGTTGTACGTGTGAATATTACCGGGAAAGTAATACTAAAGGGAACTACCTACTACAATTTCCATGTATATTTATGTTCCATTCCCGTTCTGGAATACAATAGAATCAAAAACCATCTAAAATCTACACACTCTGAAAACTCTACACTCAATACTCTACACATACAACATACATACATATATCTATAGACAGAGGTTACGTGTTATGCATACAATATTTTACACACATGCTGTACAATATCATCCATTCACCGAATCATTCATTCATATAGATATACATACATATATCGACATTATTTTACATCCTACATGGAACATGGAACAAGTACAATGTACAACGTACATCAAGCTACAAGAGGACTTTCATCGTCCCCCTCAACTTCCATTCCATTCAATTCTGCCATTAGAGTCCTAAAGTACACCTTTATTTCTCTTCTCCAAGCCATTTTCCAAACGATTAACCGAGAAAAGTAACTTCAGAGTCGAGTCTATTTTCTATTTTATACTTTCCTATAACCTCCATTATTCGATTATTCTCGACAGATGAATCCAATCGCTTTTCCTCTATACATTTTATTCTACATCTATCTATTATTATATAGATTATAGATAGAATAGATATATCGATTTTTACACTGTAAAACACAAAAGTCAAAGTCAAAGTCGACTTTGACTTTGACTTCAACTTTCCCTTCAACTTACTTTGAATTCAAGTACCCCAATCTAAAAAATTCTGCTCCATTCTTTTCAATCCAAACTACAATACATACACACATACACGCCCGTTTACATATACAGATTATCCTCTATTTGGTATTTGTACAGCTCTTTCTATATTTCTTATAGTAGAAAGAAACTACAACAACTACTACTACTATAGATTTAATACTTTAAACATGTACAATCTACAAAATACAAAATACATGAGGAGCTTATCATTATTATTATTATTATCATTATTATTATTACATCTCATCTAGATCCTAGATCCAAAGTAGATGTAATCATACCGTCTCTCTAAACGACTACATTGTAGATTGTACCCTGTACATGTATTTTAGTTTAGTTTACTTTAGTTTATGCTCAAATCAGAGTAAAACCTAAAGCCAAAGCCAGAGTCACACTCAGAAGAAGTGTAAGAGAAAATGCAACTAATGCGAGATGGAGGAAAAGAGAAAGGGTCATAGGACTCCAGTTCTTTTCCAGTTTGAGCCTTCAACATTGAGCGTTGAGATGAACGTCTGTCCTCTATTACTCTTCAGATATAATAAAATAAAAAACAGCCTTAACCTAACTATACACACAGCACACAATACAATACAATACAATGCTCTTTCTTTCCTTTCTCTTCCTCCTTTTTTTTTCTTTCTTTCTGTCTCTTTATCTAATAGCAAAATACTAATACTAATGCCGATGATGATGTGGTGTATTGTTGTTGTACAGTACTCAGTGTAGTCTGTAGTCTGTAGACGGTAGATTGTAGAATCTAGAATGTAATGCCCTACACATATACTATATAGGTAGGGCATGTGATGGCCATGAGAGTTTTCTTTTGAACTTTGAGAAAGTCTTAAGGATAATGGCCTAAAATGGCCAAGAAATTGACTAACATGCAGTTAAGATGCTCTCTCAAAACTACATATATCTATACATATACTAGATATAATAGAGAAAGAAGAGGAGAATAAGAAGACAAAGCGAGAGGGCAGAGAGATGACAGAGTTAGAGATTTGGTCAATGCTATTACTCTACATTATTATTACTACTACTACTACTACTTCTGCTACTTTTACTTGTACGACGTACTGGGCATAAGTGGACTATTAACTATTAGTTTCATACATGTGTGTCAAAGATATGCATGATTTATCACTATATCCTATTCACATATATACGTTTGTATATAAGTATAGCTATTATGTTTTATTCAGACTTTTGCTCTTCTCCTCCATTATAGCTAGATTACAGCTACTGTTACACTCTAAATTGAAGAACTTTGGGCATTTGCTTTCTTCCTTCCTTTTCCTTCATACTTTATACCAGGCACTGTGCATTGTGTACGTATAACAAGAGGGTTTTAAGAGAGTGCATCAAAATGCTTAACTTGATTGAAGAAAGTGGAAGAGTTTTTACTCTACAGTCTACAGTCTACAATCTACAGTCCATCCTCTACTTGTAGTCGATATTACAGAGTATGGTCCGTAGTATAATATGGTCTATGGTGTATGGAAGCAAATGAAAATGAACTTTTAATTCGGCTAATTTTAACTGTTGGTTCCTCTAATAGCGGAGGATTTTATACATGAGAAAAGTAGAGTGGAGTAGAGTGGAGTCGAGTCGTAGGAGTATATGGTATAGTTTACGTACACATACATTTACGTACAATTCACATGGAGTAAAAGTAGTCGACGGATTCATTATTTTATTAACATGAGGAGCAATTATGAATTAAGAGAGAAAAACAGAGGACTTTATCAGAAATCGCCATATGCTCCAGTGAACGACACTCACTCACTTGAAATTACATACATATGTACACACACTTTATTATTACATAATAATAATGTATAATATATTATAGTATATTATGTACTTATAATTTTGTGGATATGTATAAATGTACGGAGTGGAGTTTATCATGAAAATTCCGAAATTCGAGTCGAGTTGAGATTCCGGAGTCCGGACCTCATGACTAAATCTATATAATCCTTTTTTGCATAATAAGAGCAACGAGTATTCCATCTCTACATATATTCTCCAGTCTCAACCTTCTAGTTTCCACAGCCTCGACGACTAACTTTGAGTCAAGCCATTAAGTATTTCTTCACTCAAACTCACAAAGTCCATAACTAATTCCTATATTTATCTATAGTCAACATGGAACATAAGACATGTTTAAAGTTGTGTAGGTTCTAGGTTGTAGGCATTTGGTCCTGGGTTGTGTATACACATAGATACAGAATACAGAATACCATAATGTATAGAATTCAGAGATACATGGCACATCCAGCATCCAACATCCAGTGCTTAGCTAGATAGTTTTTAGTTTGGAAGCCTTATTGTATCTGTAGTCTGTCCTCGTCCTCTTCAAAATCGACTCTTCTTTCTCTTTCTTATTCTTATTCGTCTTCATCTCTTACTCACATTCATCTTGTATTCTTCTACTTCTACTATATACTTGTTCATATAGTCGTCGTCGCTCTCGTCTGCGTCTTTAGCCTTTGAAGGACGAAATTATTTAGAGTCTTTTCCTTCTTTCTTCCCGCTTTTTCACTTCTTCGCCTTCGACCTCTTCTTCTTCAGTTCGACTTTGTGTTCCTTTTCCTTTTCCTCTTTTCCTCTTCTAATTCATATTCACCATTTGCCTTAATTCAAATTCTAATTCATTCGCTTTCTTTCTTTCTCATCAGGAAATTTCACCATCCTTTTCCCTTCATTTCTCTATACTTTTGCAATTCCTCAATTATTAAATGTCAAGCGTTCCTCTAGGTTCTAGGTTCTAGAGTCTAGAGGAGGAGACAACAGCACACTTTCACTAAAGACTTACAATTTACACAATCTAGACTTTTCACACACAAAAATTAACTATGCGCATTCTAAATCATCAACATGCACATTGGCAACCAGACATAATTTTTCTCATCATCAAAGTCAAAGAGCATTCACTCATTAAAGTAATCATAATAATAATAATCATTCATCATTATTATTATTATTTTCATTGGAAAATTGTCATCATTTTTCCTAAAATACGTCATTACTCAATTTCTATTCAACTGTTTAAACCATGTGAGTCGTGAGTCGTACTTTTGTATTTTGCTCAAGCTCATATGCTCATTCTCATTTCATTTCAACTCATACATATGTACATACAATATATAGGTACGATACGATAGGTTTTTGTAACTTTGTAATTTTCTTAAAATGTGCTTTACTCCACAATCCTCATTCTTCATTCAGTACAATAACGTAGGGAGTGTGTGTGGAAAACTCGAAAAGATGACAGAGTAGAAAACTCGTACAGTAAATAGTAAATAGGAACTTTCTTTTGAAAAAAAAGTCGCTCTCTTCCATTTAATTTAATCCCTACTGAATTTTCTCCGCAACAGGAGACTACAGTTCTAAATTCTATGTAGAATGTAGACACAACATATACAATATACAGCAGTGCACAGACTACACATGTATTCAGTTTATATAGGCTATACAATCTCTAACAATATATGTGTCAATGTATCTGTCCAAGTTAAATGGATCATTTTATTCAGGACGTGAAATGACATTCAGTTGAGTTGACAATGAATTGACAATTGGTGATAAAAGTGTGTATAAACAAGTGGGAATGAAAACATTATAAAATAAATTGAGAATTAAGACAGATTCCAGGACATTTGGACATGATGGAATTACACATGTGATATGTATCCTATATACTGTAGTATACTGTATATTGAGTACAAATGTATATGCTGTACACTGTACACAGTAGAATGAAAATAAAATGAGAAAGGAGGAGGAAACCAGGAAAGAAGAAGAAAGAGATTTTCTCGACTATATACACAAGATTACATCAATACAGGCTATATAAAAATACATGTATGGACATTTATGGTAGAGAAATGTATCTAGGAAGATATGTATACAGTTGTGTGTGTACACATTCTATGAGCGCATTTGGAGAGAGAATGAACCATAAAAGAAATAAATGAAATGATGGTCGGAGATATTCCCAGTCATCCAGAATCCAGATACATCCATAAGAGAAAGAGAAGGAAGAGAGGAGAGAAGGGAACGGGAAAAGGAGAGTGAGCGGAATAGCAAAAGAAAAAGGAGAAACACACACTCATGTATTTGAAGAGTCTTTTGGGAAATTTTTTTTTCTCTCGTCTCTTGTCTCTTTACTTGGTCTTGGTATACGTTTCTTCTTCTTGTTCCTTTTTCGTTGGTTCTTTCTTCCTCTCTATCTCTCTCTCTCTTTTCTCAGTAGTAGGATGAGACGATGACTTAAAAAACGACCACAAATGCCTCTCTAAGATAATTACGCCAGAGACATTTCCTTTTGCTCAACATCAACATCACCTTTTTCCACATCTCCTTACTTTCTTACAACTTCTGCCAAATGGAAGTGATGTGGTTGACCCAGATTTCCCCCGTACTCTCTCTGTAGTTGTGTGTTCTTTAGTCAGTTACATGAATACATACATACATCCAAACATCCAACATACAGAACACACGTAGCACGTAGGTACATACTTACAATAATTTGTAGAATACATGTATACATACAAAGCACATACATCTTTCTCTCCTCTGCCATCCATCTACCTACCTATCTACCTCTTCTTCTTCTTCTTCTTCTTGGTCTTTTTCTTCTCCTACTTGGACTCAAATGATGAAATATACACATTATACATTATACAGAGACATTGGAGCAAGGAAACCAAACCAAGAAGAAGAATCTGAAGAGAAGAGCAAAGGATGAAGATGAA
Organism: Sminthurinus signatus; assembly: GCA_019776565.1. Lineage (NCBI taxonomy): Eukaryota > Metazoa > Arthropoda > Collembola > Symphypleona > Katiannidae > Sminthurinus > Sminthurinus signatus. Next base: position 2,542 of record JABASP010002025.1, on the reverse strand, counting down.
GGAAAGTACAAGTACAAGCCCAACTACGAGTAAAAGACATAATACATAATAAGACTTCCTAACAGAGAAAAAAAAACGTAATCACCCCACATTTCATAGGCACGAGAACGTTACAAACTTCTTATTTTCTTCGTCGTTTTCTTCGAGATTCTAGAATCCTTCTTATTTCTATCTTCTATCTGTTTGCCTACATGCATATATATACAAATAAAGTATACACAAACACATTTACTTGTATACTTCATCACAAAATCCGTCATCTCTTTTTCTTCCTTTCCATGTATATCTACTATCTACAAATGCATGTACATTTCATGTATTCATATTCATGTACATTGCTTATATATGAACCAAGTAATAGTAATAATAATAATAAGGATAATATAAAACCACAACCAAACATAAATACGTATACATTAGCTCATTGACTTGCTTTTTCCTCAGTCATGCAGACGAGTGGAGCAGGGAAGTGAAGAGCGACTCACCGTGATAGAACCGAGGAGGAAAAGAAGGAGAGGAAAAAGCAGAGCAGTGAAGGATCGACTGTTCCTGTTACAGATATGTATCATCAGGCATCCATCCATCTATCTACACAGGCGAGTCTCGAGTCTCAAGTCAAGCTCGAGAAACGTGGAGTCTCAGCTCGACACACTTCTGTATGCACACACACACAAACACATGATCACTATTCAAATAGACGCACTTCATGTTGTCAAATATAAAGATGTGTGAGAGTGAGTGTGTTTTGTGTGTTTGTGTGATGTTCTAACTAATTGCTTCTCTACATCCGAAAACATAAAGTTCCTTTCAGTTTTCACTCCAAGACTAAAATCATCACCGTAATGTTTCTCATTTCCCCTCTAAAATATATATGTGTACAGTGTACATATTACATGTATCCGTGTACAGAAACGGACGTTGTTATATGGTTTTATGACGAAATATACAACACAAAATACTCAAACTCTTTCACTATACAGTTACTAGTAGACTAATTTACGTAAACCGCATACTCTACCCAAATACATGTTACATGGGAATTTCCACAAACTGATGAGTGAATCTTTTCGTTAGGGCATTTTTACCCATTTAAACCTAAAAACCACACCTTGTCAATGTCATAATACAAATTAAGGATATCATTTAGAAAGAATTTGAAACATTCAATCCCCTTGAGGAAAGTATGAAAGTATGAGTAACTATGAGTAACAAGTTAAAAGTTAAAATATGAAAAGAAATTTTTTTCTTCACATTTTAAAACTTTGGTGGAACACGCGTATCTGCAAACCTCAAAAAAGACTGTTGAACATCGGGCTCTTTCAACTTTTGGAGAAAATCAAACATTTTTTGTTTCAGACAGTAGCCTTGGAAGTTAACTCCATTGTTTTAGGCTTTATACATAAATTTCCGGATGAAAGGGTTCCGGATCTCATAAACCTACCTGTACATTGTACATTCATGAATACTGTATGAATGTATGTGTATATGTATGAACATGAAATTTAGTGCAATACATACGATGTGCGAATGAATCGGGTAAACATGAAATCTTCTCATTACCTACACCTCCTTTACTATTTACTATACATGGAACATAAATATTATTCATAATAATTCAACCAGTATCAGTAAAAGTAATAATAAGAGAGTAATACCTTGCAGTATTATTTATACATTTTATCTAATTCATTTTATTACTATGATTCACAAAGTTTTCACCAAGAAGACCATTTTGCCATAATATATTACTTTGTTTTTTGTTTCATATACTATATACTATGTACACCTACACAGAAAACACATAATACATTTCCTAAGGACATAAAATTCATGCATTCGTAAAACATAACCCTCATTTTGAAATTTCAAGTAGATTCCATACTATTATAGTTTCTAGGTATAGGCTCTGGATTCTAGATTCTAGATTCTAAACTCAAAGACACATTACATAAAGAGAAAGAGAATCGAAAGAAGAATCATGAAACGGAACTTATACTTCCAAGGTGCATCGTACACCGTACACCGTAACCCGTACACACGACACACTCTCTTACTGCTCCTTGCAAGTTTTGAACAAACAAAGCAGAAAATATCTTGAAGTACTACCTTGAAGGTAGTATTAGGTAGGATAAATGTGTAACTTTTGTGCCATATTTTACTCCTGACTCGACTTACTCATTTATCATATATACGGTATCTTTTCTTTCCCTTTCTCTTCTACATCTTCTTCTTCTATATAGTTCTTTTATTTTTCTCCTTGTAGATAGTTTCTAGTTTCTCCTCTGTTGTCTTGTCCTTTTCATTCTCTCTTTTATTTACTCTCTTAATACAGATACATTTTACTGGTTACTCCTTAAATACACTTACATACTAGCAAAGTACACACCTATGGTACAAAATACAAATGCATATGTAGACTCTGAAAATGTGTAACACTGTATTTGTTGGGAAATCAGTAGTTTTTAAGGAAAGATGACAGGATTATTATGTACATGCTTATACATGGAGAATATTATTTGAATATTCTTGTCATATTTAGTGC
>JABASP010002024.1:0-23347 GCA_019776565.1 Sminthurinus signatus | reverse complement strand
GTTTTTTCTATAGGAAATAATAATAATTGTATGGTTGATTCTTATGTGGTCGAGTGCAAACTGTCTTGCCGTAGTATTTACGTATACGTAGTCTTCAACCATCAAAAAAGGATACTACTATAGAGGTTTTAAATGGAATGGCTTTATGAAACGAGGAAGAAGAAAAACGAAAAACTTGACTTTTATTATGCTTTCTCGTGCATATAATCACCTTTAAATTTTGGTAAACTATATAATAATGTATAATAATATTACACATTAAATTTGCTACCGGCAAAACTATTTCATTTCATTTATGTCTTGTAGTACATATAATAACATATTTAATACAACGAACGAAGATATTCCTCGTAACGTAAGATAGGATATAAAATGGAAGAGGACAGGTGAAAAGTAGATGGTGGAGAATCTCATTGGCGGTTAGTACAGTATAGTTGGCAAACGTCTTTTGGCTGTATAAATTAATCATTGTTGTTTATTATTCAAGTATCAAGTTCAAGCTCAGCACATCCTCAAGGCTCCTCGTGCATGCTTTGTAATTTGTTCCAACTTTAGTCAACTTTCTTATTGGAGAGGAATAATAGTTCGATACAATACATATAAGTATTTATTTGAATATACATGTATATGTATTACTCATTCGTAGACACGAAGCTCTCGTGAATTTGACAATTGGTTGGGCACGAAGCTGAATGTATGTATGCAATTTAAAAAAAGAACAAGACGCACAATGAATGGGATGCATGTACAATGTAAATTGCAACAAAATAGTTTGAAATGAGATTCTTTTCATTTTATTATACAAAAGGGGACTGAGATAAAACACAACTTAGGATTTAAAACATTGGTAAAAGTAATTGATTGTATACTGTATACTGATCATAGATCGTAGACTGTATAGAATATAGACGTAAATTTAAATTTGTAAAAAAAAACCTGTTTTTATTTTTAATGAAAAAGAAGTAGATGTATGATATAGTATACATTATACATGTCTTTTTGATTGAGTTTTACGTTGTGAGACGTTATTTGATCATCATGAAAATCGCAAGTCATCATATGATCACAATTCTATATGTACTTTTTACCTTTTCTAAAGTTAAATTTGTGACCAAAGAACTTTCATTCGTTGGAGCGTTTCATTAAAAGTTGTCCGAAATCAAGTTGTGTTGGGTTTTTGTGAGCACATACTGATGAGAACTTTGAATGCAACAATAAGTACCATAACTTAGATTTCTTGTGATTTGGAATGTGGATGACATTGAGATATATTTGTAATTTGTATGCACAGTATTTTGATTTTTTTGATACTACTGCTAGACTTTTTTTCATACACATACTGTAAATTCTCACGACATACTCGTTAGCAGTTAGCATGTGCCATTATTCACAATACGTACTTTGTCAGATTACTCAGATATTAAATGCAGTTGCATTGCACATTATGTATATTATGCGTATTTGTGAATGTGTGAAGCTTACTTATTATAAAAAAAGGTTATAACTACATGCAGCTCAAAGCTTATACTCGCTATCAGTAAATTCAAAAAAATTCCCAGGTAGAATTTTACAGCTCATTTACGCACATAGGGATTTATTTTTATTATTAGACAATCAAAAAATGACACATGTGTACTGTTAAAACTATATATAGCTGTATTTTCTTGGAGGTCATGTAGACACTAAATTCCAAAGTACACCTACTGTTATACATTTTATGTATTGTTTTTATATGAGCTTTATGGATCTAAAATCTAAAGATAAGTTTTACTGTGTTGTCCCATAAAAAATAAAGTATAGGTGAATGGGATTTTACTTAGAAGTTAAGATAAGTAAGTAACGAATGAATACCGAAACGTCACATGGAAAATAATCTAAAGTCAACTTATGTAATGGTTTGGTCATAAATCTACAGTAAATATATTTCTTTTTTGTTATAGGTTGAGGACTGACCACGTTGATGAGAATCTATCATTATTATTTACCTTATACTCTCTGAAACTTAACGCACCAACTACTTTTTTTAAAATACATTTTTTGAATTTTGTCTACGATTCTAATGACAACTAATTTGGACATTTAGAGGTAAGTCAAATGATAAAAATACTGTAAAGTTGTACTTATAATTTTGAATCAATTGGTGCATTTTATAACAAAAAATAATAATGTGGGAATCTTTTTGCAGGAATAAACCAACTTATTTATTATGAAGCACATACTACATCAACAAGAAACTTTTTGGAATGAAGTGCAAATGTTATCGTTGTCAGTAAAACCAATGCTGTGAGGGAAGATGTTAGTATCGTGATTTAATTGTACTACTGACTTTAGTTTATGTGAGAGTGTTTTGTTGTTGGATTACTCGTGGCAGAAAAAGGAGAAAAAGGAAAACAAAAGTCCATCACATTTATGTCCTGTATAATTGTGTGAGTTTAATTTACATAAACCGTTTACAGTATTACTCATACACCTTTATGTATATTGAATTCAACTCAGTTGAACTCAACGTGGAATAAGTTTTAGTTTTCATTTCATTATGTATTATGCCTCTCTCTCTCTCTCTTGCTCTTGTTGTCATTTAGTTTTTGTTGACCTCAATTGGCAGTATAGTGAATAGTGAATCATCCATTTTGGTATTTGCACATTCAGTACATGCATAGTATATATTATGTATGCAGTGTATATTTATGCAAATTAGTTGCTGTTCAAAACACTCCGTAAGTGGTGAATTGAAATTCAAGGGAGCAAACTTTAACAATAAACAGTTTCATATAAAACTTTGAGCACAGTTCATTTCAACTTTCAACATACGCATGTTCAACTCGAGTTTTGATTTTTTGTTTTTTTGTTTTTTGCTTTGAGGCGTTAAAAGTTTGAGGAACGAAAGAGAATGCAGAAATTTTTAGCGTGGTGAATCTACTGTAATAATACAGTACTGTGTGGTGTACTGAGAAACTGTCAAATTGTGCATGGCGTGATGTGTGATCATTGATCATGTAAGTGTAATGCGGACTAGAACCATCCAGATTTTACATTATACCTTCTAAAATGTGTGCAATATATCATTATTATTATAATATTTCATACGTTTGAGTTACACAGTGTAGAGTATGTTATAGTGTACATTGTATTACAATATATATATATATGTGTTGTGAAGTTGTGAGCTCCTACTAAGGATTAGCCTAAAGCTTCGTTCTCTCTCTCTCTCTTTAGATCGTTACTCTCATAGTCTGCATTATCATTGTCATGGATTGCATTGCTGCAGTGAATTTATATAAATGTAAATTCAACCTAGATTGGATGAGGAAGATGAGGCGAGATAAAACACAATAGTTGTTGTCATTCCTTTGTCATTTTCAATTTGATTGGAAAGTTTAACATGGCGGTTAGTGGTGTAATGTGTTCTGATTTTTTCTGTAATGAGAGTTGAAGTCTTGTTTTTGTTTTATGTTCCCAGTATTTCGTCATTGTATTGTACATTGTATGAGATTTTACAGATATTAGACCTACGCATCAAAAATATCAAATTAAAAAAAAAAGGGAAACAAAACAAATTCTTGCTAATTTGCAATCAGTGACAGTAGAAAAAGTGATATGGAAAAAAACCCGACTAATAAAAAGTAATACTCTTTTAATTCTATTACAACCACAAAAAACTTGATATAGCTTGACATTTGATTTTCATTTGAAAGTGTGTACAATTCTCCATTATTATTTGACTATTTTCATTTTCACTACACTAATATGTGCAGATTTTTATCGATATCTACTACAATATATTATATTATGATGTTATGTAGATTGATGATAGTACGAGGTAAAAGTGATAAGTTCCATACAAATAACACATTTCGTTTCTAAATATATACATTCTGCATAATGCATAATGTATATGTTTGAAACCACAAAGGACAGACAAAACTATAGGCTAACTGATAAGGAAATTTGATGAGAGTGTCACATTGTTTTTGACTTTTATGAACTCCAAAATGAAATGTGCATTATTCATTTTTTGTTATTGTTCAATATTACTTTAAAACTCCTCGTGATAATTCAATTACTCATTCCTAGTAATAAATTGACATTATAGATAAGGTTATATTCATTTTATAATTCTGGCATTAAAATGGCATAAACTGACATAAAATGACGTAAAAGAGATATAATATATTAGTAGGTTTTGCTATACTTATTTTGCATTTATTTTAAGCACATAAAGAGTGACAAGCACCGCAAAGCTTCCTCAGAATTTCCGTGATTTATTATGACGACTGAGCTCACCAAATATTACATCTATGAATTAAATGATATGGTACATTTACATTGTATGCATTCACACCAAGTTACATTACACTGAAAAAAAAACTGATAGCGTACGTAAGTATACGTTTTGTATTATTTGCTATTTACTTATTTTAAAATTGAACAAATACAAATGGTGAAACTTGTTGTTGATCAACTTTACTGTTCATTTATCTCGCCGTTGTTTTAGAACTTGAATCCACTACATACAGTTATTCAAGTATTTAATCATTTATATTTCCGGACTATCCTTTCCTGTTTCTTCACTTTTCCTTTCTTACACATATTATTATAATATATTATACACATTTCCAATTCTTTATTTCTTATTACTTACTTTTTATTTTGTGTAGGAATAATATTGACAAGTATTTATTAGTTCGTAGTTGATTACAGAGTGGGTAGATAATGAGAAAGGTAGACAGAGAGAGAGAGGGATAGAAAGTATTGTGTTTACAATACTTTTGTCTCAAGATGAAATTCTTATATTATGATAGTATAGAGTATATAACATATAAAGTAAATATATGTGATATTATAAACCGTACTTTGTTATACAAGTACTGTACTAAAAGTTCAATAAAATTATAATTCATAGTTGAGTATTGATTTAATGAATACTTTTTTTTTGTTTATACTAACAGCTGTGGATGCTAGGAGACTTGGAAAAATAATTCATACTTGTACAAACCCTCAAACAACTTTTAAGCTCAAGAGAAGAGGATATTTATAGAGAAGAAACTCGACTATCACCAGATCAATTTAAATGAGCTTTTTTCCGACCAAACCAAAAGATACACACAAATGAAGCTCAAGATAGTTGTAATGTAAAAATCAATTAAAGAACAAAACATTTCCATGAATGTAATTTAGTAACAAAATTCTACACTTGACTCCTAAATTATAAAGAAGAAGGACGTAGAAGGATTTAATGCACGAACGAATTCAGAATCAACGAGCTCAAAAGTTGCCGATTTTGTTTACTGTAGTATAACTTCTATTTATAGTTATTAATTTATTTATTACTTTAGTACCAATATAGTACTAAAAATAAAAGAAGAAGAAGAAAAACAAGACAGCGCAGTAAAAGAAAATACTGTGATAAATAGGAAAAAAGTAAAGTCAAGACTAGAAGTCAACACAACACACAAAATCAAATCGTAAAAAAATATGAGTATATCAAATTTATCAGCTGAAATGGAGATGGACGAGGAGAATATTATGTCAAGTCCTTTAATTGATTATACGTTTCCCAATATGTCATCACAAAATTTCACAGCGGGTATGTCTATTTATTGATATTTTCTATACAAATAAATAAGTTGTCTGTCAGCATTTTTTTGTTATAATATAATAAATGTAGATTCAACTAGAGTTAATATTTTTATGTACTTGTTTTTAATTGGAAGTGTTGTAAACTCATTCCTTCTTCTTCTTCTTTTTTATTAGGTAAAGTGAAATTTAATGCAGCGGGAATGGGTGGAATAATAAACAGTGCTAATAAAGGTATGAGACTATAAACATTGGCTTTATATTATAATGCAACTTGTCATTTTCTTGTCAATGAAAATGATAATATTGTTTGTGGTTATTTAGTGATTTTATTTCACATGAACATTGATTAGTATGTAACTAATGAACCCTTATTTTTTTCTATATGTTTTTGTAGTCCTAAACATCCTATTTCCAAAATATGGTAAGAGAAGGAGTTTTAAGCTTATATCATAGAATATGGAATAATATTATTGGTTTTACCATGTTTACAAATGATTTGTATATGACTTAAATCTGATATATTATATATATTTTGTTTATTTATATTCTTTTCAGATCAATATTACGACTATGCTCACAATTTTCTCGATCCAGATAATATGTTAGATTTTTCGAAAGTAGATATTCGAGAAATGATTATGGAGAACAAAGGACCTTTGGCTTTTGTTGTATGTACTCTCATATTTGGGATTCTATTCACTTTAATTGGTATCGGATGGTGTTTCAAACGTTGTTTTTGTCGTGACGGGTAAGACCATTTTTACAAATCTAAAATATTGATTGTTTTTTTTATGCCGTATGACATATTATGTATATACCTTGTACACGTGTAATATATTATAATGTACATCTTACTGACTTGTGTTATTCTATTTCCAACCTTATCAATGTATATAGAAATTGTTGTTCAAGTAAAAGTCGAGATGAAATTCAAGCGTCAAAGTGTGTAAATAAACATGACAAATGCAAACGAACTACATGTGGAATGTTTTTCGCAGCTTTAGTTATCACTTTTACGTGAGTACTTTTGTTTTTTATTACTTATGATTCCTTGTTAATTCCTTGTATGACATATATATCGATAATCCTTCTCGAGGTACAGTTTCTATGTTAGTAATTCATTTCTATAATCATTATATATTTTAGATTTGGTCTCGTGTGTTGCTTTGTCACCAATGAGCTGATGAGAAACAATGTGAAAAGAATGCCACGTGAAGTGGATACTGCATTAGATGACACACAACGTTACCTCAACATAACAAAGGAACAAATTAACACACTATTCATTAAAAATTATGAATTACTAGAAGTTGATCTCCAAAATTCCCTCCAGAGTAAGCTTAATTTTTGCCATTTCATTTCAGTGACTTGTAATAAACATGTATACATGTATTTTGCAGTATTTACAGTATTTTATTTTCTCTGCTTATCTGTTAGATAATTTTGAGCAATGAAACTTAACCATAAAATATATTTTGTTTTATGCTTTTAGGAAGTGGAGAGATAATTAAAAATGGTCTTTCTCAATTAACGGGCGCTCAGGCGTTGAATAATTTGACGGATGTTGTAGATACAGTTGAACATGTTCGTGATTCATTGAGAGCTGTACAAAATGCAACTGATCGACTGAAATTGAAAGCTACACAACTGCAATTTGGTTTGTCAAGATCAAAAGATAGTCTCTTACAACTTTTGGCACAATGTGATGCTCCACGATGCTTGGAATTACGTAATACTCCAGAAATTCGCAGCCTTCGTGTAAAAAACGACTTTCAAAATGTAATGATTACTTTTCCTCTCTTTCTCTCTGAATATTTTGCAGATATACACATACATATTTTAGAAGCATATTGATTTAAATTTTAAATTGATTATGATTATTTTTAATCTGTATACAAATTGTGTACATGTACATGACAATATTTAAAACGTATATCTATATATATTAATATTAATGCTGCTTTGGAAAAAAGGCTCTTAATGCGTACTACCCAAAGGTGAGATTCTTGAATGTAAATGATTTGTCGAGATTGTCGAGTGGTCTTCATTCTAACTAATGCATGTTTTTTGACTTTCTTAGTCAAAGTTGTAAAGAAAGTTCATATAGTGTATGTATATAGATAAAGTCGATGAATTATAATAATAATTATTATTATAAAGTTTGCATGTAAAAAAAGCATGCTTCATTTTGAAGATGGTATGTTATAACCTATTGAAAATAAATATCTTCAATCTTCTACTAACAATTTCTTCATTTTGTAAATAATTTCAGATTCCAAACATGACAGAAATTCTTAATGAACTTCAAAACTTTTTTGGTAAAAATGTGAGAGAATCTTTGGCAAATGGGAAGCGAGAATTTGACAAGTTGAGCATCCGAATTAAGACCGCAGCGGATCCATATATTCCACGAGTGAATGATGCCATTGAAGAGACTAAAATTTATTTGGGAAGTGTAGCAAAAAATTTAACTGACGCTCTTGATTCTATTCCAATTCAAGATGTAAGAGATGATTTGGCAACATATGAAGAAGAGTTAATCAAATATATGCCATACTGGTAAGATTGAAGCATTAATATTAGTATTTTATTTAGGCTTGATGTAGATAAGATTTCACTCGTAAAAGACGCCTGTGTATTATATATTATATATTATAATTTATAACATGACTGTTTAATCTATTTTTTTATAGGTATTATGTCATGTTATTGATCTGTGTAACACTGGCATTTATATTTTCACTCATGGCTTTTGGAATTTTCATTGGATTTTGTGGAAAACAGCCCGGATCGGAATATTCAAATGAATGTTGTTCCAGGAAAACGGGGTCGTCTTTTATCAATTGTGGAATATTTTTCATTTTCTTCACTATTCTTGCTCTTTCAATTGTAATGTTGGTACATTTTATTGTTGCTGGAGTTGGTGGACAAGTAGTTTGTGAAGGAATAAATACCTTAGACAATCGAACAGAGGGAGCTTTCCGACTTCCAAAATTTAGTATTGAAAATGACAGGAATTATGAAATTCCTCCATATTCCACTATCCTTACAAATTGCAAAAATCAAGAGAGTGCATACAATGCTTTCAACCTCGTTACTGTGTTTAACATTTCTGAGCTATTACAATTATCTGAAAGATTTAAAACTGAAACAAGGGATTTGGCTAATAAAGTCCACTTGACCGAAGACTCTACAAGAAAAATTACTTTTATTACACCTGAAATGAAACAGCAAATTAATAGATTTGCTAATTCACGTATTACTAAAATGCGTTTTGAAAATTTTGCTGACGAGGTAATTCAAAAGGTTTTTAGCACTACACACTGACCATATTCTTATTATTGATTATCAATCAAATCATGAATTTGAATTTGTGTTTGAAATTAATTTGTTTGTATTTTGTCTTTTCTTCTTTTTTTTCAGTTATCTGGATCAGTGACGTCTAATGATCTAAATGATGTGATAAGTCGCTTAAATGCAACACTAGAAGACAATTTAATGGGAAATGAAATAAAAACGCAACTCATGAATGAAATCCTAGTTTTAGAAGGACTTGAGAAGCATGTCTTGGAACCAATGTTGGAGGATGTGAGAAAATCAGCAGAACATTTAAGATCTCTTTCCATTGAACAAAAAGATCTTGCTTCAAGAATCAAAGCAGTAGCAGAAGCAGCTGAAATTGCCCAAGAAGCCCTTCATAGTGTTGGAATATCAGGAGAAGTAATTATTATTATTATTATTAAAACAACAATAAAATTTCATGCAAAGAGTTTTGGTTTAATTTCAAAATATGTACTAAATTAGTTGGTTGTATTTCAAGCACTATAAAATAATATATATATATATATATTATGTTACTGTTTCTTTATATTTTTGTTTTGTCTTTTACTTCTATTTGTATAGGTCCACAAAGTTGCAGTATTATTTGCCGAGGATATGGAAGGAAAAGTAGTACGTTATGCTAATTTCACTCATGAAAAAATTGAACAGGAAGCTGGTCAATGTGGACCTCTCTATAATGCTTTTAATGCGACAGTGGCTTCTGTTTGTGTGAGTATCCTTCACCCAGTCGGAGGATTTTGGTTTGCTCTAACTTTCTTATTGATGTTATTCATCCCTCTTCTAATCTCTGGATGTTGTTTGGCTGGACTATATACAAAATATAAAGTAGGAGGATATGAAAGGTATGTGAAACTTTTTTAGTGTTATAATATATAATAATATTTGTATTGAAAAACAGAAAATGAGCAAATAAAACTTTTGTAACATGTCGTATAGTAATCATGGGATTGGATTTTGTAGAGTAGTTTTAATGCAAAATAGATATATGTAGATACTATGTAATATATTAATTCCATATGCTTATTAAAAAATGTGTCCACCTACATTTGTATTTGTAATGAAATTTTTTTTTTTTAGTTTCATAAAAGGTTAGCCAAAGTTGTAGATCTGTAGTAGTTGATGTCTCTACTTTCTCTTTTATATGCAAACCTATATACATACATTTGCGTGCTTATGTCAACTAAATCTTCCCTGTAATATTTATTCACTTGGTTTTACAAGGCCGAGTTGTTGGTTTTCGTAGTTAAATAGTGATAATTTCTGATTCCTTTAAAGTAGTGTAGATGTGTATAATTTTCTTTTATTCGTCTTAAAACGTTCACTCTGTGAGGCAAATTGCAAAAATAAAAATGTTATAGATTAATCATAAGATGGGTACTTGGAGCTAACATTCTGTTCAATTGTATATTCTAACAGTTTTGTGTAAAGTCTTTGCTTTATATCATCTAATCTTTGATTAGAATATAATATTATGTATACATGTGTTTGTGTGATATTAATTTCACACTCGTGGGCTATTGATATGTTGAAAAAAATTAAATCCATGCTCATTTAAGTTTTAAATGTTGACAATTTACTCGTTCATGAATTGTGCACTGTACTATTTATGTTTGTATTAAATGGTAGGCTAAAGCGTACGTGATGAATGTCTAAATTTGTTATTCGTAATGTTAACGTGGGAAACATGCTTATTATTTATATGCATATTTGATGAAATAATACTAATAAATTAATGTTTTGATATGGTGAATGAATGTGACAGTGTGAATTATGTACACAGTGCCCGGTACTACGAAGACAACACCATCCCACTCTCTGTCAGTGTGAAGTATGTTGTTTTAAACATTTCTAACTCATCATCTAGATAATAGTTTTGTTACTTATATATACAACTAGTGAACAATTTTATCTGTTCTTTCTCTCCTTTCACCTCTCCTTACTTTCTTACTCTCGTGTAAGAATTTATAATAATTTATTTTATTCGAGATATAAAACCTTGTTTGTAGTGAAAAGGTGATGGCTATAATAATGACTAACAGCTTTTAGACAAACGTTTCTCGATTCATTGGTCATTGTGGTTATTTATACAGAATACAATCTGTTCAGAGATAAGGAGAAAGTGTGGAGAAAGTACAGAAATTACTTTCCCTTTTATTTTCTAAATCTATCATCAAAATGTTTTTTTCTTTCTTTTCAAAGACCGTATATTATTATAATTTCAATTTTTCTAAACAAACAAAGCAATACCTATTGTTATACACTTGTATACTAAATTATTGTTTCATGTACAAAATTTTGTGTAGTTCTCGACGCCATAAACGGGGACGTAACGCAAATCCACCTGAAGCAAGATCCTCAAATAATCGCTTTGAAGACACTTCACACAAGTAAGTGTATTTCGAATGTTACTCGAATCAAATGACGAACAAATTATACTCTAAAGTTATGTTTGTTGAACCGTTGTAAATATATTACAACTTCTTAAAAATATACTAGTCAATACTCAAATGTACATATGTATAAATAATTTCGTGTTTTCTTTGGTTTGAACAGAGCTTGGGGAGCAAATGGAATGAATTTTAGATTTAATAACCATCATACACCTCCAACATCGTCTCAAGATCCACACTCAGAATACAACCCACCACCTCCATATTTTTATCCGGTTTTAAAACAATACTAAACCATGAAAATATGTAGATCCGCATCAAAGTTTCCCGCGGGGTTCGGGTGGGATTTATTTACTAGAGTTTTTGCCCAATTTTCGGCCTTAAAAATCAGCTTACTCGCCCGAATTCGGCTTTATAACCCGAAAAATTCAGGTGAAATTCAACGAATTCGCCAGATTTTAGCCGAATGCCCTGACTTTTTCGGCCGAAAATGCGGCAAAAATTCGGCAGACAAAATCCGCCCGAATCCGGGGTTTTGATCGAATCATCATAGTAGTATAATTATCTTTGTCCAATACTATATTATATTATGCAGTGGGAGGAAAATGTATGAAATTTACTTATTATCAATTTTTTTTTGTGGTTTATAGGGTCCTGCTCAGTAAAAGCACAGTTCAGAGGCTTTTTCTAGTGTACAACAAGTTTTTCTCGTCATCAATATACTGAAAACTCTTTTATAGTTTAGTAAGGAAGGAGCACAGAAATTCTTACGAGTTTTATTAACTGTTACACGTAAGCTAAAACAAAAAAAATATTGGAACAAAAACATAAGTTTAATTCCTTGTGTACATACATATTGAACCATACTATTTAATTCAATTTACTATTTATTATATAAATCGTGCTCTCGTCAACATGTTATATAGTTATAATAACTTAGCGTTAAAACATAATAATATAATAAATGTACATACTTTCGCATAATACGAATCGAAACAAAAGAAAAGAAATTTGCCAACTACATATATGCTATGAAATCGTGTTGTAAAAAATGAAATCAGTAATTATATGAAAGTATAACAAATAACAATAAGCTCGAAGCTTACAAACGTTCTGCTGTAGATAGACATGTTGTTATATTATAAATTATAAATTATAGTATGATAAATAATGATAATGTAACAAGGTAAATTGTCAATGAATTTACTATAATGATTCAGGATTCTCTATATACATTATAGAACGGGAAAGCAGCCGTGCCATAAGAAAATAATGAACTACATAATATACAGTGATGTATACCTTGTCATTGTCTCATTTGACAATAAATTTTCATACTATGAAGGGCACAGGACTGCAGAGTGAAATGAAAGGGGAAAGATGTAAATTTATGTCAACGCGATAAATGGTTTACGTAGATACATCTTCACACGTATAAAGTACACTTTTGAATGAATTAAAAGTACTAGGTATATTACATAGATGAAAGCAATTATATTAGGATTCGCAGAGGTGATTCGTTTACTTACTTCTGCTCGTATTGATATAGATATTTTACAAGGATTGGTAGGACTTCATAGTAGGATAATCGGTAATAAAAGGTTTTACAAATAAGTTTATTATGGTTCACAACTGTTATACATACATAGGAAAATAAATACAACACGCATTAGTTGTGAATACATAACAAAAATGCTCACAAATTACACAAATAATACATTTATTTCAACAAGATTAAAAATGTATTAGAATGTTGAAAAATTTGACTATATATAACATACATGTATGTTGTGAAACGAAATGTTTCAGAAACATGTATCAGTAAAATCAAGTGAAAGTACAAGTTGCAATTCTAAATAAAATATCGATAATTCGTTATATAGTATCGTCGATGAAAAAAGTGACAAGACAAACTTTCATTGTTAAATTTTTCAAAGAGAAAAAATCAAATTAGTCTGAGAGAAGAAAGTGTATACATATATATAAAGAAGCATTAAACACACAATAAAATTCACAAACTTGTAATGTTATATCAAGTGTACAGAGGTTATTAATCTTTTATCGCACATGAAAAGAGTATTATACCCCAATTTATGATGCGCATACAATTGTTTATATGTGTGTTCTCTTTTTTTAAGTTTATTTATAATTGTATACAATGTAAAATGTAACACAGTAAAATTCCATCAATATAATGTATAATCATGGTTTCCTTTAATACATATATATTATGATATATGTATGATGTAATGAAAAACGTATAGGGCCTATAAAACAAGTTCCATTTAATCAATTTTCCAATTTATGATAATCAGTAATACTTACTTTTTATTACTTAAAACAAATATAATATATATAAGCACTTTCAGTTTTTGGTTTGTGTGTATAATTTATAGTAGGGAATACGTTTATTTTTATGATTAATCGTTACTGTTATTACATACGTACACAATACAGAACATAAAATGAACTGATTTTTCAATAACTATTACTGTTTATCCGTACAATTTTTATACCATGTAAATAGAGATTATAGATTTTTCCCTGCCATTTTTTATTGATACTTTATATATAAAGTTGTTCGATTACAATCCTATATGAACAAAAATGTATGAAAAATCAGTTAAACTGTCAAATTAGTTTTTTTTTCACAGGAAATCCTTTGATATTACCTATTATGATTCATGATAGGGGGAGACTTACAGATTTTTCATACATAATTTTTACACTTTGTAGGTTATTGAGACACAACTAGATACAATACAAAAAATACAATAATATACTGTTATTCTTAAGAAGAGTTTTGTTTTTCCTACTCCTATGTGTCAAACTTTGTTACATAATTATGATTATGATTTCCTATGATGAATTTAAGTCATCGACTTATAATATGTTATTTAGTGTATATTATGGTATGTTCACAGTAGCTATTTACAGTGTGAGAATAATTTATAATGACTATAATATATTATATGTATTTTGTGTGCGTGTCTCTGATGAGGATTTCTCAGAAATGAGTGAACATTATATAAGATTTAAGCAATGTTTGTGTAACTTTTTATAGTAGATTTCATTTTTGAGTGTTTAGGAATTTAAAAAGAAAAGAGTGTAAAACGCGTGTCGAGTGTCATAATAACTTTTTGAAATATTTACGAGGATACTCATATATAATAGAAATAAGGTATATATAGTAATATTGTGTTATCCTACATTGTTTTATACGAATGTTTTGTATGGTTTGTTTAATTTCCTAGACTGAGGAGTTGGTGAAAATTAAGTTGTAAAACGGTGAAAAATTGTAAATGTAACATTATAGTAGGTGAATTGATTAGTCAGTGCTATCACAGTTATACACGTAGTCTACTACTATTCTTTTTTGTTAAGATCCAATTCAATTATTTATTCGAATGGTGTTGTTTTTTAAGCTTGAATGCTAAATTAAATACAAGCTGAATCTCTACAAAAGTAGGACTCGCAATAAAATATGCGTATATATAATAATATATACGCGAAATTATATTGTATTTTATATTGTAAACTCTATTCCATGTCACTGTTAAAACCACTGGGGAATAGTGAAAAAAAAACTCGCGTGTTGTGATGGAACGGAGAGCTCTTTACTTCTCAAACAATTAATAATGGATAATATAAGAATAGAAATTTTTTTCAAATTTAAGTCTATTTTGTAATTTGGGTCCAACCGAAAAAAATAAAATAATGACCGAACTTCTGTATGCACCATACACATGATAGGTATCAACCATGTGTTTAGGCTATTTCTGTACAAAGAATCAAAATCAAGGTTGTTTTCACCCTATATTTAAGCTCACATATGTACGAATTGGTAATTAAACATAAACAAACACAGTAATAACTTGTAAAACTGTACTTTAAATTCAAAATCTGCTCAGCTCTGTATGTGTACAACATAAATATATATATAATATATCAAATTCTACAAACTTGTTCTTCTTCAATCTTCAATCAAAAAATACGACCTTATATAAATTCAAACATCATTTTAGCTCAATATAACTCGGACTATAATTGACTTATGTATAATCGACAAATATAGAGAAAAAAAAACGACCAGAATTTGCAGTTTACTTTTAGAAATTCCACACAATTCATCCAACACATGAAAAACGCGAAACGAGAACATCAGAAACTACAGAAAGAAGATAAACAAATGTATTTATATTCATTCCCTTGTTAAAAACGTCACTATGTGATGTTTGATATAAGAAAGATGTGTAATACTTATAAATGTATACATAGTCTATATAGATATTAC
Source organism: Sminthurinus signatus (assembly GCA_019776565.1). Taxonomy (NCBI): domain Eukaryota; kingdom Metazoa; phylum Arthropoda; class Collembola; order Symphypleona; family Katiannidae; genus Sminthurinus; species Sminthurinus signatus. The sequence continues at coordinate 7,741 of JABASP010002024.1, read as the reverse complement.
ACCCCTCAGCTCAACATATTCAATTATATTCCCAAAACTAATTATATGAACAGTATAATATAATATGACTAGCACAAAATAGTAGCTGTTGTTTTTAAAAATCTATATTACATAATATAAACAAAGTTAGTTCAACAGGTAATAAAACTGTTGACTAGATATTTAACTAAAGTAATACAAATAATAATATTACATTATAGAAATACTTTCTATGTGAAATGAAAATTAGATGGATATATATATATATTATATGACATATTCTGTACTATTATCTAATGTAACATCTTTATTAGGAAAACCAAAATGTTAATCATTATAATCAGTGTTTTTGTATATGAGTGTGTACTGTGTATTCTTTCGTAATTTATTTACCGTAAAACGTAAAATACATAATATATATACACATGTAAGTGTATGTAAGGAGTACACACAGAACAATTATTCATTATTCAAATATTTAATCATAGTTTGAATATTTATTATGTATATATAATATAGCATGCGAGAAGGAGAGTAATCAATCTTATTGTATTAAGAAAACAGAAACGGAACGGAAAACGATATAAAATAAATGAATAAAAATCTATACAAAAAATATATAAACATTCTGTATTTAATGTCATTCATTCATTCATTAATTCAGTTTCCAGTGCTTTTCAATTCACCAATTTGCATATATTAGGATATTTCATATTTCCTATTGTTGATATTGTGTATAAAATATGGATGTCCTGGATAAAACTGTACATTGAAACAAATCCTCGCCTCTAAGTGAATTTAGGTAACAAACCATTTAACTTTTGCTTTTTATAGATATTGTGAGGCTTACTGTTCCAGGCGCTGGATGGCACTTTCCAGAGCTGTCAAATATACATGTATATAATGTAAGTAGCTCCCTTGCCTGCAGTGTGCACATACATATATATAGATAGGGATTACATAATACCGCATTATACACTTGTATATGTGGATGAGTATATGTATAATATGTACATTGTATGTGTACATTGTACATTCAAACCTTAGAAATCTCTTGGAAAAAAAAAATATTGATAGCTGCAGTTTTAGTCTCTTCTCTCTCACTCTCTTGCAATTGACGTTAGTTTAAATAACGCTTGGAAGAGAGAAGGAGGAGAACGTGTAAAAGTAATACATTTTTTCATGTGTAGTCATAGACAAGTGACTTGAGTAAAGACAATTATTATTATTATCATCAACTTTGGGCCTTGGTTTGATTATTTGGAAAAGAATTAAATTAAATTATTCTACAACTTTATTAAAATTCCCTTATCTTATCTTATATTTATATATATAATAGTGAATGTATAGGGACTATAATATATGAAAAAAGGGAGAGCAAGAAGTCAACACTGCAGATGAAATAAAATCAAAGTGTATATATTTATTTATTTTTTACATATACTTACATTTACATGTCCCATTCTAGATTCTGGATAATATTATCAACATATAGCTATCACTTACTTTGATCAAAGTGTAAAATTCTTCAAATATTTCTTCACAATTTGTGCAATTTTCCTCCTTACTTTACATCCAACTTTACAACTACACGGAAATATTTACAAAAGTGTTCAGTTTCATGTGTGTGTACGTAATTGTCCGGCTAACGTCAAGTCAATTACCAAAGTGTTGTGTGTTTTTTGTGAAAATAATCAAATAAACAAGAAAAATTTCTACATATATGTGTTTAACACCTAAATGAGAGTACATGAATAATAAAACTAAGAGTAGTAGTAACTTATAAATTCCTAGGAAATATTTTGCTGTGGTCTAAGAAATATAAAAGTGTGAATGTGACAATATATAATTTATTTACTACCATTATAAATAAACAAGTTGGAATAATACATAATATATATATATATATTATTATGGTTTGTTGACGGAAAATTCCTTCTAAATGACAAGTCAACTACATAAGGAGATTACATATATATATATATATATATATATAACAATCAATATTAATTAGAGAATCCGGTGACCGGAAGGACAAGCTAATTACTTAATTAAATCTTGATTCGGGCTTCAGGAAAATTCCTTCAGTTTTCATCATGCTTGATCTATCCAAGTGGGATCCTGGTGAGTTACATAATATGTATAATGATTATGTTTATTGATTATGATTATAAAATCAACCGTAATGAAGTTTGATCAGATTATTTGTTACAAGAACAAAAATCAAAGAAAAATATCATTTTACTGTACAAAAAATATGTATGTACTTATAATATTGAACATTCCTTGTGTAAATTTAATGATGCTGTAAAATGATAACATGAAATAGAATAGTGATTGTATAACATATATATATTTGTTTTCATCGTACAAGTCTTTCTAAATATATGTACATCAAAAGATATAAGGACATGAAAATATAACTCTGGAGTCTGGAGTGTATAGAATACAGTATACAGTATACACATTACACATTATTAAGTGTACATATCATATTCCAAATTGTGTGCATGATATTCTTTATTCTTTTCTTCTTGGTCTGTATACAAACCATGCTCATCATGAATTATTTATACTGCTCTGTAGTCAGTAGTTGAAGTTGTAGGACGTTATTGATTCACTTTTTGGTTTATTTATTCATGCCATGGCCTTTTGATACGGGATTTCTTTTTTCTTTCTCCTTCTGTTTTATAATAGTCCATGTACTCATATATATAATATATATATATGTACTATGCACAACAATCTACAACACAATACACACATAAACTTGTGCACTTTTATCATTGTACATTTCACATTACATATTGCATATGATGATTAGAGAGACAGCGAGAGAAAGAGAGAGAGAGGGAAAGAGATCAGATCAGAATACTTACTTTTTATAGTAGTTTAATGCATGTCCATTATTTAGCATTCTCTATAGCTTTTATAGCACATGATGCGGAAAAACCTGAGTATTTGCGTTTGATGCTCATGAATGTTTGAATTTTACATGTCAATTTCTTTACTTCAACTTTCAAAGGAGAAATAGAAAATAGACATTACATATTCAGGCTAATAAACCGTCTACGTTAATAAGTAATGTGTATACTGTGTACAGTGTACATAGTAATGATTATTTGGCTAACGAATGAAGCGTTGTAACACATTCACCAGTTACTGTACACAAAGTACAAACTGTATGCTGGATACTTTGGAATTTTATGGTTTTGTATAGTTTGTATGTACAAGGTGTCAAGTGTCGAATAAAAACTAAAAACTTGGGGTCCCTTTTTCTGCTTCTGTTGACATGATAAATCCATAAAAAATATCATGTAAAGTATAAAGTAAATACTCTACTATCTTTGAAAAGCTGATATGTACTTGAATGATAGTGTAAAGATGATGATGGTGCTGATGAAATGTAATTATAATTAGATTAAAACTTCATTTTGGTATAGAGAAAAAAGTGAGCATTATGTTATGTATCCATTACCCATACATTGCATATAGCATACTCATTCAATTTTTTGTCACATGTTTAAATTATATTTGTATGTCATTGTGTGTTTTTCAGTGTTATTACAACTAGCCAACAATTTAGAAGAGTCGCGAAATGATGAATTTTTCAAAGATGAAGAAATTGGATTCCTTAGTGACCTTCTTCAAGGTTAGAACTAAATACAATAAGGATTATTTCAATACCTATCATTATTCTGTAATTTCCTATTGTTGTCGTGCAGTTGTCTGCTCTCTGTCTCTTGTCTCTTGTGACAGAAGACAGGAGACAGGACAGAGTAATTATTCGAGCGAGAGTCAATATAAAACAAACAGACTTTTATGTCACGTCTACATTCTACACTCTACACTCTCTACATGCATTATACATTATACACCGTATGTCTACTAAAACAAACAGTGTAATTAAAACGTAATGTCTCCTTTGTTTGAAAACATTAGACTCACAACTCCACGCACTCGTAAAAGTTCACAATACGATCGCGGAAAAAGATGACAGATTTCATCCTGTGTTATCCAATGCGACAGAAGTGGCTGAGGACGTTATGGACTTACTACAGTCTCAAGCTAATGAAGATAATCCAGAATGTTTAGATTTATTTGAACTACTTCAAAGTCCACACCTACAAGGTACGTTTTATGTTTTGTTGGCGTATGTGTACTTGTAATCTTTTACTAAAACTTGATATAAGAATTAACAATCAAGTGTCTGAATTTATGTGAAAATTAATCACCAAAAAATGTTTAGATTATATAATACAACCACTAATAATCATCAACTGATTAAATATTAATTATTTATTAACAGGACTACTATATTCTCACGACATTATTGCCCAAAAAGACTATCTACCTAAACTGCCAGATATTCCTCCCCCGGAGGGCCCGGATGTTGATGATGCTGAAGAGACCATAAAAATTGTGCAGCTAGTTAAATCAAATGAACCTTTGGTGAGAAAATTCCCATTCCTTCTAAAACATGCTATTTATACATATACATATATAATATGTGTTCCTTAGAACTTTGAAACTCATGTGAGATTGAAGATATTTAAAGAATTTTCTCTCCTTTATAATTATATTGTACAAACATTTTGAAAAAAATCTGCAAAAAATCTTTGAAACATTTGCAATCATACAGCATACAGTATAAACCACAAATGTTGGTATTCATTCTACTCTTATATAGCATAAACGGTCTAAATAAATAAATGTTTGTGCCTTGTGACTATTTTCATGCAACTTTTATATTTAATGAAAATATAAAGGATGGAGCAAAAACCGCTGAACCTATAGTGGTAAGCAGAAACAAATTCGGCTAAAAAAAATGTTTACAACAATAACAAAACATCGTGTGTGTGTTTTATGAGTTTTTTTTCTTTATTCTCGAATGAGTTGAGTTTATTTACATTTTTAGTTTTACTTTTTACTTTTGGCTAATTTTGGTTTTATTTCATCTGTAAGTGTGTATGTGTGTGTTTGTTTAATTACTTTTAATTGCATGTTCCTTGTTACCAAGTTAGACATGGTGTTGTTCAAGAAATAACATTTTATTGTACATTCCTTCATGAATGTCAACTCACTTACACTCACTCACTCACTTGCTCATTTACATTTACCTTTTAGATGTAACCTATACCTTTCATAATTCTGTTAGGACTTGGGATACTACTCATTTTCCATCTTCAGATGTAGTACTTACAAATTATACGGCTGTGTTTTTGCATATTTTATAAAAGTGTTTATTAAAATTTTTGCTTGTAATAAAGTTGAATGGGAAAAGTCCTTCAGCCTTCAGCGAAACGCTACGGAGCGTATGTATATTATAGAAACTGGAAAATAATGCAAAATGTCTAGAGTCTAGAGCCTAGAGTTCAGAGCATCATAAAGTATTTTAGCAATGTTAAGCTAGACGTGTGAGAGACGAGAGATTATGTATTTTAGTTTCTTTTCTTTTTCTCAGTCCGATAAAACTTCTTGATATAAAAGAACATGACAGAAAGTAGCATAAAACTTTTAGTCAAGACATTTTCTATAAAATCTAAGTGAAAACTGTCTTCATCCAGCCAACCATTCAGCCAGCCAGTCAGGGTGAGGATAGAATATTTCATTTCACACTTATACAAAGTCATATTTTGTAGATGTGCATTATGTATTATGTATTTTGTACAAAGTACGAAGGAGTTTTATACATATGAATTGGCTGCAAGTTGTCATCCATTTATGTTACTTAACCGTCTTCCTCTTCTTTTCCTCGATCTCGCTCTGTTATGCTCACTTGATTCTATTCATTTGGTTTCTAGCCAAATCTTGTGTTTACACAATTTTCATACTGCAAATATACTACAGTATACTATGTACACTACACATTACACGTTACACATACAAGTGTGTGAGTGAATGTAGTATGTAGTCAATCAAATGAAATAAATTAGACAACTTATTTATTCTTTTTTTTTCCTTCTACTTATTCCTGTGACAGAGTCTAAATAATTATTGTACTTGTACAAACGAGCATGTTATGTTTTCTCTAGTTCTAGTTCTACACAGAATCTCTAGTACAGATACAAATTTTCATGAGGGCATCTTGATTATAAAAAAAGAAGTCAGAACTCACTCACTCACACACACACATACAGCTAACATGAGCACAAGTTTCAAGTTAGAAAACCATATCTCTGAGAGCTGGGAGCATAGAACGGGCAATTGGCTTAAGTATTGCACATTAGACATGATAAACAAAGTTGTTGTTGTTGATGTGCTTCTACTTTCTACGATATCATCTACTCATTCTTAATGGTAAAAACAATGACAATGAGTGTATACATGCAGAATGCAGATAGGATGCATAATGTATGCATGTACTCTTGTATATTTAAAATGCCTAAAGCAAGTGCGAGGACTTTAATTTCCTAGATTGCTCACATTATTCGTTTGAAATACAAACGCCCGGAAACGTTTTATTTCCTCTCTCACCCTCTTCTTAAACTTTAAACTTGGTTACATGATGTGTTTAGTGTCTAGTGTCTACTTGAGACAGGAATAGAAAGCGTATGTATAACGTAAATTCATGAAACTACTTTCAAATACTAATGTACATAAACACTACTCACAATACACGAGTATTTTACTCATTTCAAGTTTTTTCCCTATAACCCTTTCTCGTATTGTTAATGTTTAAATTTTAAATAGATGTGTACCATTTATACATACCACCAAGTATTGTACTCATCTATGAGTAAGAAATTCATCATGTTCTTTAACATTGTACATCATGGATCATGGATCATGGGAAAGTTATACACACACACGTATAGTTGTGAAAAATAGATTCATCATTATGTTGTACGGCATTTGATACATGATTCATGATGCAAAAAACCCAACACAGAATACAAAATCCAATTCCGTTACTTTGCTCTAAAAATAAAGATTATTGAAAGATTTCACAGAATTTAGCATTTATGTGTGGAGTATGGAATGTACAAAGGTGTATGTATGTAAGATGTAAGTAAGTAACGTCAAGTGGACTATGAAAAATGTTGATATTTGTATTTTGATACATTTTTATTTTTGGCCTAACACAATTTTATTTTGCTACTTTCTTTTATTTTTGGTTTCATACGTTTTCTAATATAAATAAGTAGCTGATAGTTGATGTTTTTTTATTTTTTCCTTATTTTTTGTTGTGGGTTTAAAAGTGTGAAAAGTGAATGTAGGTGTATAATTTATACAGTATAAAGTATAGAAACTGAATGAATTGAAATGGAATGGGAATGATGAGAAATTTCTAAGTCGTAGTTCAGTTTTATGCGACTGTGACGAGTGTGAACGGATGATAATCATTTTGACAAATTTTTGCTGAAAGACATTCAAGTCATTCATATTACGAAATTTGTAATGTGTATATATTGTACATGTTAAATGTCTCAACTATATGTTTTAATAAATTCATAGGGTGCAACCATAAAGAAGGATGAAGAGACAGGAAAAATAACTATAGCACGAGTGATGGTAAGTATGTAGTGTGTAGTAAGCATTATAGACACAGGAGTATTAAATATCATGCTCCCTCATAAAAAAATATGATTGTGTCCAATGAGAATCTAATGATATCTAATGGTACACTTAGTGAGATTCTAATGGGACTTTGGTCGAAAATCTCATTGAAATCCATGAAAATTCGATGAGAATCTCATCGATTCCCATGGAAATCTCATCACATGTAAAATTTCAATATTTTTAATGAGATTTTAGTAAT
>JABASP010002023.1:0-23350 GCA_019776565.1 Sminthurinus signatus | reverse complement strand
GAAAATGTGATGGAACAAAAAGTTGCCTGTGCAAAATTTGACAACTGTTCAATTCCGTAAGCTTCTGTGTAACAGGGATTTTTTATACTAAATTAGATTATACGTCATTTTATACCCTGTATCCTACAATACATGTATACATGTCTAATATGTATCTATATTTTTTATTATATACTTTTGATACGGACATACATGTAAAATGTAAAGGTTTTAAGTATTTATCATATAATAATATAAAAGAGAAAGAGAGGGAAAGTAAAAGAGAAACTGAAAGAGAGGATGCACATTCAACCTCCAACTTTATTTTATTTATCTAGCCTCCAGCCTCCAACCCTCTTCTTTCCTTCTCCTCCTTTTAGACAAGGTGCATTAAGCATTAGGGAAAGAAAGAAGAAAGTTGAATTTTGGATGCAATTGGCACTCAATTTAACTACATACTTGATACTCAAGTCTCCAGTCTCCAGTCTAGAGATTCGAGACTTGAGAAAACCCATAGTTTTGCATCTTGAAATTCTTCCGAATTCCAAAATTTTCACGGATATTACAAACGACAAACAAGTATCTAAAAGTACACTTTTACCTTTTTACTATATTTCTTTTTCTTCTTCTTTTCTTTTGAACATTCCACTCAAATAAAACTATGTTGAGATATATTAAAAATAGCTTTTAACATTGAACTTGTTTCCGTATTTCATGTATTCTGTATTCTGTATTCCATAAACTTGGAGCCATTAGTGAACTTGAATTTTCAATTTGGAACTCCAAATTCCAAATTCCGAATACTAAATTCAGAATTAGAATTCATGTATGAAACAGCGGAAATTGTACAAGGAAATAACTTTCTTTATTCTACGAGAAAAGAACCAAACCAATGATGATGATATAAATGAAAAATTTTCATAAACTCTTTTTCTCTCTTTCTTTCTGTGTTAACCAATCTTTAAGAAAATTTGATGGTGGAATAAAAGGAGTGTGACAATGTTTTTCCATTCAAAAAAAATATTCAATGTTGGGTTGTTTCATTCATTCATTTATATTGAAGGCGGAAGGTTGAAATATAAAAAGGAAAAAGGTGTGCAGGAACCTTTACACTCCATTATTATACATCAGGATGAGATGGAAAATAAAAATGGAAATAGAAAGACATAAAAGAATTGTAACGCACGAGTAGAGCACAAGAAGAAACAGAAAAGTATAGTGTGTATAAATCTGGATGTGGATGTAGATGAAGGAATAAAGAAATGAAAAGGATTCCAGTAAATCTTTCCATTTTTACTCTTTCCCTTTCACTTCATCTTTCTCTTTTTGTATTTCTTTCTGTGTTTTCTCATAATATAATAAAATGATCTATGTATGAGGAAAAATCCTTTGCTCCCTGTTTAATTCATTTTCCACTCGAGTAATAGAAAATAGAAAGTAAAAAGTAGGAGGTAGAAAGTAGAAAGTAGACACAAGTCAATAGTTAAAAGCCAAAGCTAAATCTAAAACCAAACCCCCACATCATACGCTTTTGTACATGTACACAGAGTATTGAATACTGAATATTGAATATGAAAAGTGCAATATGCTCCATGTCGCACATTATTATTACATGTGTGAAATAGCCCAGTGCATACTGTAGATGTCGATGTGTGTGTGTGTGTGGCACTTTTGGCACGGATATGAAAGAGCAAGAGAAAGAAAGGGAAAACTTGCATTTGTGTGTCTATGTTTGGATGACTGAATACGGAATATGGTGAGCGTGTGTTTGTGTGAGAGGGACTTTTCTTCTTCTGGTTCTTCTTCTAGTTCTGGTTCTTTTTGTAGGGTAATCTTGCTCGCACTCTCTTTCTCTAGCTCTAACTCAACTCCTCGCTTAAATTTGATTTACGTTCCAATCAAAATGGAATTTTACGATGGATTCAATCTCTCATAAAAAGGTTAGCTCCTGGCTCCCTCGCATTTCTCCTATGTTCTGGTTTGCTTTGCTCCGGTCCGCGCCCAAGTTTACACTTCCACCAACGATACGATATGTAGGATTTGATCAAGATGCTTACATGAAAGTCACGGAAGTCACATTTCCACCAAAACCCAAAACCAACTTTTTCTCTCCTTTCCTTTCTCCTCCAGTTCCAATTTTGACATATGCTCCCACATAATCTGGATTCTTGATTCTTGATATCAAACTGCATATGTTTGTGGCATTGCCTTCCTTCTTTTCCTGTGGGCTATATTTAAAAAGCAGTGCATCATCCTTTACCTTGATATTGATATTGTTTGACTGGAATGAGCTTTCACCTTCCATTCCCATCTTCATATTCCGGTCTACTGTCCAGCTCGGCTTAGATTAGATCAGCCACAATATCCCGTACTGAATTTAACTTAAATGTGACTCTGACTTTGGCATTGACTTTGAATTTGACTTGGACTTTGAAAGAAATTGGAGCATATTTTTTTCTTGTCAGCATTTCCGCTTGTGGACGTTTTCATATGTTATATGTTTATTCTCTTGGCGGTTCTTAACCTCTTTAAACTTTACCTATTTAGAAAATTCCAAGTGCAGTAAAAGTTATTCACATGCTTTGAAAAGGTTTACAACTTTTTTCCGACTTCAAATCTGATATTGAATTCCAACTCCAAACTCTAAACTGCAAACTCGTATATTATGCATTATGAATGAGCTGTAAGGAAAACAATACAGAGGGTTTTATTATAAAGCTACTTTTGGATTTTGGACTCGATTATGGTTTTAACGACTTGTAAATAAATTCATTACGCAACACCCATGACAGTTTAAATGGTAGTTTTCACCCCGTATCAAAAAAGATGAGGAGATGAAGAGATGAAATAGATGAAGGATGAAGAATGAAGAGTGAAGAACAAGAGTACAAGTAGAAACACAGGGCTAAACACTAAACATTCTATGTACATAAATAGACATAAAATATGAAAAGATATAAACGTATTAAAACTTTTGATTAATTTTCATCTCGTCCTTATTCTCCTGTTCTTCTTATACATATTCTTATGGAATATGAAGTAAGGGAAAATGATATGCACACACTCATTTCGTCTTTGAACTTGTCAGGTATTTAATATTTACAGTTGGAAAACTAATATGGGAGAAATGAAGCGATGCTATGGGATGGGAATGGGAATGTGATGGTGTGAGTAGAAAAGTTATTACCTTGTATACGTCTTCGTCATTGAAAGACTCTTGGGAGTATTTATGACTCTCCCCTCCTGAGCCAAAGTCAGAGTCAACTCTTCAACTCGTTCCATTATCCATTATCCATCTCCTTCTCTTCTGTCTACTGTGTACACTGTATACTTCTTCATTTCATTTCCTACTATTATACACACATCCAAATCTAAATCCAAACACATGCAAGTATGATGTATAGTTGATACTTGGCATGTCTTATTTCATCCGTAGAATTGTATTAGAATTGCAACAAGAAGTTGGCTGTCACTCCATCCCGTCCACCGTCCTATGATTATTCTATTACCAGCTTTCAAAAAAGTAATTTCAGCCGGATAACACCATCATTATAACACAATATCATATAATATCATGTAATACTCCAGACTCTACACTTCATACAGCAGCATTTGAAATATGAAATATGAAATAAATTAACTACACTTTGTTATACGTGCTGTAAAAATGTATCAAATATTCAAGCTTAAAATGTACATGTGAAATGTACAATAGGCTCTGCTATTTCCTATTTGTTATTTCAACTTGTTATAAACTGTCGACAATCAACAATCAAGACTCAAGAGACTTGAGACTCCAGACTCGAGACAAGTTGTAAATTATTGTACAGTAGCACATGAATTGCATTTTGCATCTTATATTAATAGTTCACAGCTCAAAGTTTACAGTTGATACATGAGCTCAAAAATGCACGCATTTAAAACATACTTAATACTGAAGGTAGATGTGTAGAGAGCAGTAAAATGGAATAACGCAAAAATCCTACCTTGGTGACAATTTTATCTCGCCTTTAAACCATAAATGCGTTAGGCCAATAAATAAGTTTAAAATTTGGAAACTAGAGGGCGCTGAAGTTAGTTTAAAATTTAGCCATTAGAGGGCGCTGAAGCGCGTTTAAAATTTAGCCACTAGAGGGCGCTGAAAGGAGTTTAAAATGTAGCCACTACATGGTGATGAAATGACTTCCACATTTGGAAACTAGATTGCGTCACAAATGAGCTTAAAATTCTGTCACTAGATGGCTAATTGTACTCCAATCGACAGAGGACAGACAATACGGTTACAATAGTCAGCTTCGCTTCCTAAAAATTGGGAAGATGAGAGAAAAACTAGACTACACTAAGTTAAGCTAAAATAAGGAGTTAATATTACTTGCTCTTGTTCTTGTAAAAGAGTGGTGATGAGTTGAGCTGAAATGACTTGAGACTTGAATGTTGAATGTGTATAAAAGTTGAATGGAAAACCAGCGTATAAATGTGAGAATATGTATAAGGACTTTCATATCCTATATTATTGTATACGGCGAATGGTGTATTTTATAATAAATATCTTTCCACAGACCATTTTCTAAACATGGAGCAATCAAGAACCTGATGCGGTAAAATTTTGAGTGAGTGAGTGAGTAAAGGATTCCTTCACATCAAGAAAACATCAAGAGGTGCATATACAAGTAGAATGTACATTGTATATTGTACATGGTACATACAACCGACATATTATTTTATATACAGACACATAAAACATGTATAATGTATAAACTGAGTTGAGTTGAATTGAGCTTGCATATGGAAAATGGAGGAGAGAGGAAAGAAATATTATTATAGACTGGAAGTTGAGATCAATACTTGGAAACAGAGTGTATGAAATGTTCTACAATCTACAGTCTACAGTCATACTCCATACTCTATTTTATACACTCTATACACTTCAACTGAGGACTCAGGACTCACGGTACACACGGCACGGATCCGGATACGGAAACGAGAGAAAGAACTGAGAAGTGATTTTTCTAACTAGAAAAAGCATTTCAGGTTTTGACAGCCCAAACATTAGAGAGACATGAGGAGGTAATGTGGACGAAAGTGAGAGTTTGCTTCGGTTTGCCACCAAAACTACTACTACTACTACTACTGGATATACTCTTATACTGACATCTTCCTCTTTTCCTCCTTTTCCTTTTTCTGTGGAAATTCCTCCATTGTGCAAAGGAATATTTTACATTTTACACACCAAACATCCAGACCACATTCAAAACATAGGACTGAGAATTGAGAATAGAGAGAATGAATTTCGGCAGCGAGACTACCATCACCAAAAACCCAAAACCAAGAGAAAGAAGATGAAAACGAGGAAAACGGCGACGACGAGGATGTTGATGGTGATGATGCTGCTGATGCTGAAGCTGAAGGAGACGAGTGAAAATCAAGGTCTAGTCAATTTCTCCCATTCTCTCCCTTTTTCTTTCCATTTTACACAAATTGAATGGGATGGGAATGGGAAGGAGAAGGAGAAAAAGAGGAGGAGGAGAAGAAGAGAGGAAAGAAAAATCAGGAATTTATTTTTAAATTTCCTCATTTGTGTTGACATAAAAACTATTTTGTACTCTGTTTCTACAAACTATACAAACTACAAACTACAAAATAAAAAATACAAACTACAAACTACAAACAGAAGAGAGGAAAACCCAAATATTTTTAGCGTCTCATTCTCTGTTTCCCTGTATATTTTAACAAATCCAGTCAATGGCTGGAATTGCTTCACTTTTCTCCTCTTTTTTCTCTTTCTCTTTCTCTTTCCTTTTACTTTCTGTTTGTTGTACATATTTTCCCCCATTTCTTGCTTTGCTTTTCTTTTCATCTTTATCTTCTAGTTTTCTGTAAGACGGCGGTTGCAAATGGCAGAGGAAGCAGGAAGGAGGTCGTTTATGTGCGTGAAGAATGGGGGAAAAGAGGAATGAGGAAACATGAGAATGTTTCTGTACCCTCAAATGGATAGCCGAGTCGAGCTATTCATTCATTCATTCAACCATGCTCATCTTCATCTTCATTCATTTATATTTACATTCTAGATTCTAGATTCTTCATTCTATTTAAAAATTGCTATTGTTGATGAAAGGGAGGAAAATTATGTGGAAGAAAAAGACTGTAGAAAATGACAGATTTAATAGCATGTAATAATGTAAAAGCTCACACTTCTTTCAACCATATTCAAATTCTAATTCAAGGTTCAAGATGACATTTTCATCAGCTCATCAGTTAATAGCAAGTAAATTGAATTATATCATTTCAATGACAATGTGCTGACGATGTGAATTGCAAAACACAAAACACAAAACAAAAATGTGTACAAAATGACTTACATAAAAATGCTTGTAAATGCTTTTGTATTGAATTTTTTGTGATATGTACACTATGCAAAATAGATACAAAAAAATAGGGTTACACTTGGGGAAACTGTCTTGATAATTTATAATACAGCTGAGAAACTGGGGTGCGGAATTCATTGTCTAATAATGAGAGAAAGTATATATGTGTTGATGACTGAAGTTTGAATTGAAGGGAGATCAATTAAAGTCTCACTGCTCCTTATTTTGCTGACACATGGAATTCATCTCGAGAATCCAGATTCGAGATTTGAGACGAGCTCCAAGTTTGAGCATGTTTAATTAAAGTGAGACTGTGAAATCATGGGGAGAAAATTACATCAAGTGGATCAGTCTTAGATATAAATTATAATGGTGTCCACAAATCAATCCTCTAATCAAAAATATCCTTCCGCTGGGTTCACATTAATATTCTGACTCTTGATTTTTATTTTGTCATTTTGTGATTCTGTATTTTTCTGTTTGAATATTGACTCCTTCTTTGACTCGTCTCGTTTTATGTACCAATTTTGACTTTTAGTGTAGATTTTTGCCTCCCACTCCAAACTCAACACTGTTTTCGTTTTTTGGATCTGTGTGTTTCCTTCTTTTGGATTCGTGGGATTCAAAATTCTGAATCTCAAATAAGGAGAAAGACGACTCATCTCTCATCTTTCTTTCTTTCAGCTTTCTTTATCACTGTCTCTGTCTCTACTCCATTGATATTTAAGGAAGTAAATGAGGGAAAAAGAAAAATGACGTGTACATTAAGCTCAGTCATCATTCCATCGGTTTGGTTTGGTTTAGTGTGGTTGGATTTGGTAATATTCCGCACATAATATATTACAAGAGGATAAAATGGAGAGAAAGTGCGGGGAGTCATAACAGACTGTTCCATGCTCAATGCTCAATGTTCGACTTGCGATGGTGATGTGCAGAGTGCAGAGTGCAGAGTGATGCTGAAAACTGATACTGAAAGTGGCAGGAAAAATTTCCATCTCATCATAAATCATGAACAAGTTTTCTTTTTCTGGGAATCATGCAGAACCAAAAAGTTTTGTCAGTCGTTTTCATTTTCATTTTCAGTTTCCTTTCATTTCATTTCATGTGTTGGTTTCTTTTTCTTTTTTTCTTTCTTTGTGGCTCAATGATCGTATCGTTACCATGAGCATATTTTGCCCATGTTCATCTTCATCTTGATGATGATGGTGATGGTGATACTTTTATAAAATGTTCTCACTTCTTCTCACTCTTTCATTCTTCAATCATTCATCAAATCTGAGCAAACTCCAGCATCAGCATCAGCATGCAGATAAAAACCAAAGGCTTGTCAATGACTTTTCTTTCTAGGTCTGTAGTCTGTAGTCTGTGGTCTATCGTCTGTAGTTAATGAGGTTGGAAATTGGAACTGGAAAAGAAAGTGAAAATTTATCACTAAAATGTTACAAGGCTATTTTGTCTTTTTTTGCAAATACTTCAAGTTTTATTGCTCATATCAACACTCAAATTTCAACATTGTGGATTGTAGATTTTAGACACTTGACCTAAATCTTCTTTTATTTCATTTTATGCAATTTATGAGAAAGTGCCAATATAAAAAGAAAAAGAGCTATGATGATAGAGTCAAAATAATATTCACAGATTTAAAATGTCAAGTAGTAATGATACTTAATACTTAATTCTGCCTCACCTTCCCAAACTCCCAAACTCCAAAGTGTAACATTAGTCAAGTCAATGGCTTGACTTGGTGAGCAATTTACCGTGAATTTTTATCTAATTTAATGGTTTTTATCCAGTAATACAAAAATCCAGTTCTTCAGCTCTCCAGTTCTTCAGTGACGCCTCCACAAATCAGTCAGTGACTCGTGTCATCTTTGGTTTTGACTACTTTTGTTTCTACTAATCTTCAATGTTACTATGGGGAAAGCTGTTCACTGTTCAAGTTGATCAAATCTAAAGGTTGAAAAACTGAGCAATGTTGATAGTTGACGTCTTTGTCGTTGTCGTTATAGTTATCATTGCTCAAGTTAGATAGTTCGATTTAGTTTCGGGTTTGTTGTACTTTATACTTTACCATCTTTCTCCATCCGAGCATTCATCCATCCACCATCCACAGAGAACAGAGTGAAGATTGCAGACAACACCAACCGCCCACCCACCCACTCCCATTTATATTTATTTCCAAGCATCCATCCATTTATTTATTTATCTATCTCTTCCTCTACTTTCCTCATCCCATTCAACATTCGCCACTTTACAAATACAATACACGATACAATCCACCCACGACCAGGTTTCTATGCGTATATTTTATTTTTTATTTCCTTTTACTCTATTTCTCTTCCCCATTTGTAGTGCCTCCTCAAACTACTGTACAAACTACTGTACAATGTTTTGTTTTATTTTGTTTATCCAAAATCCAGACTCCAGAAACTCTGGAAACTCTGGAAATTCAACATGAACATTCAATGCTCTATTTCAATGATTCTAGATTCTTCTAGATTCTAGATAAAACAGACTACTATAAAGTTGACACAACTTTGGCATACCTATCTTTTTCCAATGTATTTCATTTCCATTTTATTCTCATTCCCAACACCAACTACCACGCTGGCTTCTTTCTCTAGGATTCCCAGTACTTGAGAGTACAAATGAGTAAACCAAAAAGCCGTTCTGTTTTCTCTTTCCTTTTCTGACTCCCGTATTATTCTGAGTACTTTTGTTCATGTTGTTGCAATAAAGTAAATAAATGGATAAAAGGTGGATCAAAACATTGATAAATGTACATTCATCTTATAGCTTTTTCCGTGTGCATTCGGTACTGACTATTGTATAAATTACACAGTGTTTTATAAACCAATACTTTTGTGTTTAATTGATGCTCATTGTTCATTGTTCATCCCTCATTCCTCATCCAGTGACATTTTGAATTGTGAGCATTGAGCCAGGAAATGGAAAACAAGAAAACCAGGAACAAAGGACATTAAAGATGAAGATGGAACTGGAATGCTAAAAACAAAGCAAAAGTGTTCATAATATGATGATGATGATCAAGAAATACAAATCCACCCACGTTGGACAACTTGGAAATGTTTTTGCCTGTTCATTCTTCATACAAATTCATGATAAAGATGAAACTTGGTACTTTGGAAAAACTTGGTTGGTATTTATTGTTTGACTGTATTGTCATTGTCCTGTGGAGAGTGGGCGGAAATGGGGAAAAAAGACGGATCGGTTAGACCAAAAAAAGAAGAGAAAAAACATTGGCGGATGGACGGATGAAGTGGAGGAATGAGTGAGGGAGTATTGAGCATTGAGAGAAGTGGTATTAAAGAGTAAAAGTAAAGTGGAACTACCTTGATATGAATGCTGGCTGACGGGGTTGTCTCATTCCTTTCACCGGCATGTACAATGTACAGTGTACAGTGTACAGCTATCTACTTGGAGAAGAAGCAGGAAAAAAGAGAGTTGATAGCTGATGGTTGGTGGTTGATCAAGTCCCTCAGTCCAACTGTCAACCATCATCAGAACTAAAACCAAAACCAAAAACCAAAAACCAAAACCAGCAGTTGGTCCATTTGATATTTGGCTGTTGGCTGTTGGTTGACTGAGCGGTTTAGTTGAGACTGAGACTGAGACTGAGGCTGATGTGGAGGAGGATGAGAGATGAGAGATGGGAGATGAGGCGGAAGGAGTCAAAATAAAAGTAGAAGGAGGAATGATTTGAAACTTGAAATTCCCCAGAGTCTCTTCCTTTCCTCTCTTTTTAAAAGAAAGGGTCAACCGGACAATAAAATGAAGACAGAGTCAAGTAAATCGAGAATGGAGACAGCTCGGAGATGTCAGATGAATTTTAGTTGAGAGAGTTTAAGCTGCAACGGATCCTCCCTTTTCTTTTTTTTTCTGTAAAATGGAGGAGGAAAACAAAGTGTAGGTGAATGTGTATTCGTACATTCGTACATGTGTATTCCATTTACAATCTCAAACATTCACGATTCACGAGGAAAAGGATCGCTCCGTTTTCCGTCACCATTTTTCCTGTTACCCACTATGACTCCAAATATCGACGACTCTAGACTCGACTGTGTATTACTACTTCAATGTACGATCTTTTTCTCTCTCACTCGTTTTCCACTTTTCCCATTCCTTGATCAAGAGCCGGAAGGTGGTTGGACATTTTCTCCGTTACTTTTCATTTTCCTTTCTCTTTCCTTTCAATACTGACTGGTGGAATGGCGGAATGGCTGAATGGCCCATGGTATTTTTCACCGACGAATGACCAGAATCAGAACCAGAACTAGAACCAAAACTAGAACCAAGAGCAGAGTAGAGGTCATCCAGCTGCTTACTCGTGGTACTCTTGGATATATCTAGATAGATTGCACATTCGACATTCGACTTTGGACTCCACTACAGTTTCCAGTCGATGGAGAGGAAATGAAAATATATGCTCGGGTAACGACTTTAGAGCCCCTACACGTGCAATGTACAGTTTACAATGGACAAACAATGTACTTTATCCGTTTCGGACTACAATGTCATTTTGAAGTTGGAGCTGGACGTGGACTTGGATTCACGATTCTCGATTCTCGATTTACCGTCCTTCCTACTTTTCTTCGTTCTTCTTAAGGTGCCGGACATTGTTGTTTCTCAATTTTTTCTCCTTTCCCTTTTCCCTTTGCCATCATCATCATCATCATCATCATCATCATGGTCTTTTTCAGCCTTTTTTTTCCTTCTTTTTCTTCTTGGTTTTGGTTCTCTCTGTGTTTTTCCTTGGCTCATTTTTTCATGGTGAAAAAACAGGAATGGGAGTGGCAAGAAATGGAAGTAGGACTGGAATAACAAAAAAGAACAAGATTAGTGATTGTGCTCTCAACTCTCAACTCTCAGCTCAACTCAACTCAACTGAGCTGGACTGAGCTGAGCTATACATGTCAAAAAAGAAGAAAAAAGAAAGTTGCATGTTTTCTATGTATTGCGTGTGTGAAATCTATCCGGTGCTCCAATTTCACAAGTAGTAGCAAATATAGTAGTAGAAGTACTCACCCCAACACTAGAAAACTAGAAAACTAGAAAAGTAGAAACAGAACAGTATTTTTTTCTGCACGTATGTTGTACGTTCTTTTCTTGTCAAACTCAAAGTTATTTTTCCATTTCCATTTTCAAGTTATTCACACTCAAACTCGTCAAAATGGCATGAAACCATTTGTTCATATATTATGTTCAATGCTCATAGTTGATATTGCGAGGGATTTACAGTAGTGTTTGGCGTTTGCAGTTTGGAATTCGGAGTTTGGTGTTTGGTGTTTGGTCTACATGCTCTTTCTCACTTAGCAGGATTTTTTTAGTCATGCGTCTTAAAACTATAAAGTAGAATCTAGAGCTTTGAGCTTTGAGCTTCAAAAGTCTTCCATCACCATCTCATGTCGATTACGCTTGAGTTACATTTTCCAAAGGTCATAACAACTATAACAATAACAAGAGCAAGAGCAAGAACAAAAATAACAACAGCAGCCAGAGTAATAATAACAGAAATATGCCGTATGCACAACAACAACACACGTTGACTGTGAGCTGTGGGTATTGAGTATGTGCCATATTACATTACTTTTCCGTCTCTCATTCCCATGGAACATGAAAAAAATTCACAGCTAATATCTAATATCTTACATCTTAATCAATTTATCATGCATGTGTGGAGCTCGTATTTTATTTTATATTATTCTACGTAGAGGAGAAACGCACATTTTTTTTGCAAAGCTCAAAATTCAAAACTGTACACTGTACATGAAACTTTTTTCAATACGATTCAAGGGTCAAGTATCCTATATTAATATTTTGTTTACAAAATCCATATTATGCTTTAAGCTTTGAGCTTTGGTGATTCTTGATATTTTATGTTTGTCAAAAGTAAATTTTTACCTTGAGCATGGTCAAAATTATAGTGCAAATTTAGAATCTATTTTCTAAGGAATAGGAACTTGAAAACGGGAATAATTCCAGTGCTTTTACATCTGCTATAATTTTGAGTTTTGAAGGTAAATTTGGTGAGCTGATGAAAGTTGAAGATTGAAGATGAGAGTTTCTGTTTTGGTTTTGGTGTTGGTTGTGTCTCAAAATTTGTATGTGTGTATAAATGCTCGAGTTACTTGAGAATGTATCTAGATTATAGATTGCAGATTGTAGATATGTGAAGTTCCTCTCTCTACTTTCTCTTTCTATGGTGAAGAGTTCTAAAAGGACTGTTTTCATTCTATAGAAAACAAATTCATACCTCAATCTGAATGGCAGGCACAAAATACACAATTTATATTGTCCCAAGAGAGATTTTGATGCTTTTGTGTGAGGTCTGTACAGCGCTCTATCTATCTTTCCCCCGTTTCTGCCTCCAGTCTCCCGTCTACAATCTAAAGTCTAAAGTCACTACTCGCGCTTTTGTACCTTTCCCTTGGCATGACATTGCATGGAAAATGGCAAATTTCTCAATCTCTATATCTCTCTTTGAATTCTCTGCATCTCCATTTTCCATGTAAATATTCTCTTGAACATTCTCTTCCAAGTAATGTCTCTGCAATATGTATATGAATATGAACATGAACATGAATTTGAATTCAAATACATTCCTGCACCAGAAAGTTGAGGTCGATATTGAAATAAATGACTTTTGAATTGAGCATTCGATTATGACTTAAAAACAGAAAAGTTTTCAATGGAAATGGGAAAAAATTCTAAAATGAAACAGTTGTGAGTTGTGAAAGAGGATAAAAGATAAAAGATGTAGCACAAGCGTGGGAGATTGGTGACATTTTACTGAATTCCCGTTTTGTGCATCTCTACAATCCAACCTCTACACGTTTATGAACAAAAGGTCAAAGGAATAAAGTGCTACTGCTTTTTTTGTATCTTGTACATACAATTTTGAACTATAGAAGAAATAATAATAATTTTTTTTTTACTCTACTAATTGACTTGTGATGACAGTGGTTAATAAAAAGGTTCATTGAAGAAGAAATACTGTGTACTGTGTAAAAAATAGTGGGCATCAAATGTCAAATGTCCATGTTTAAAGATCATAGTTCATATCCGTTGTCCAATATCCATTTTCCATTTTCCATTCTCCATTGTCCGTTGTCCAGCATCATTTTCATTTACATGTCCATCTCCAACTGTGCTGGAATGAATGAGAGATGATGATTAATTCCACAGTGACAATCATGACTTGAGACTTGAGACTACAGATCTTGTACAATGCGCGATACTGGGAATTGGGAATCATATAAAATCCGGACAAATCATACGCCAGATTATGAAATTAATTCCAGATTGCCACAATCCCACAGCCTGGAAATGTACGGTACTTATTGTATTGTATTTTGGACTAGATGCTGGATCGTGAAGCACAACTATTATGTTAGTATATCCTTACATGAATGTTCACAGTAGTACAGTATAGATTCTAGTTATATTAACATAATAATAATAATAATTACAAAGTCTAGTCATGCAATTATCAATGCTCAGTGTGTGCATCAGAAATGAGGATAACTCATCCGCCCGAAAGGAGTTCCTTTCCTCTTTCCTCTCTGCCATTCAGTATTCAGCATTCAGTATTCAGTATTCAGTATTTTGGATTTTGTAGTCCATCTGACTCTGACTCTGGTTCTAGATCTAGAACTGAAATTGGAAATACAACTACAACTGGAACTGGATCCTGGATAATTGAACTTACACAGTCATTCCAAATCCAAATCCAAATCCAAAATACAGATCTAGATTTAGATCTCCACTACGCACTACATACTACATGACATTACTTGTATTCTGTATCACTCTCCTTCTCCGCTCTCCGTCTTTGTGGAATAATCCTAATAATAATAATAACAATAATCATATTCCTGCTGACTAGATCCATTCTCCATTCTCCACTTTCAATCTCCAATCTCGAATCTCCAGTATCCAACCTAAATATGTAGAATGTACAATGTACAAGATGACTCTTCGTTTCCGTTTCGCTTAACTCTATTTGCAATACACGCATTTATTTACATATGTATGTGGAGAATGGAGAATGGAGAATGGATAATAGATAATGGAAAGGACTTCCGTCTCTGTACTGTAGATTGTAGAGTTGTATGAATTGTATAGGTATGAACATTGACAAAGCTTCCTACATGAGAGTATTTAGTATTTAGAATTTGGCGTAGGTAAGAGCCAAGTGTATGAATGGTGAAAGTACGAGTACTGGTGACTTTTCTGCCTACGTGGTTGGCTGCCTCTTCCGCTTTCCCTTTTCCTCATTCGGAACGGAAAACGGAAAGCGGAGCCCATACGCAATATGCAGACACTAGACATGAGACATGAGACATGAGAATGTTCATTGATAACAAGCAGGAGAGAAAGCGAGAAGAGGAGGCAGGAAGAGGAATTGAGCGATTAGAATCGCATTGTGGTTCCACTCAACCATGTCATTACCATACCTTTTCTATTCTCTGTTCTGTTCTGTATTCTGCATAGGTTGTACGCATTGTCTCTCAAGTTGTACACATTTCATTCTAGAAGGTTGGCTACTCTACCAAATGACAAGTTGACTATATTCTATATTCTGTATTTTAGCTATTTGAAAGGTAAAAGAAATAAGAAGGAAGAAATTTATTCAAAAATTTGAAGAAGCATATGACGTGTGAATTGTGAATAACTGCAACTTTGCGTAATCTATTTATATTATGGTTGCATGAATTCAAATACAAGTACGAGGTACGAGTACAAGTACAGCATGGGACAAAAGACAAAATATGAATGAATTAAGAATAGGTTCATTGAATGAATGGGTTAAACTTTTCTTGAATATCCGTATGTACATTAACCATTTACGCTTATCGTAAAACACCATTTAAAATCCAGAATCAAAAAGTTACCATTTAAATACACTGTGTTTATTGTGCAATGTATAATGTGTGTAGGGTTGAGTATTGAGAAAGGAGAGGAAAATGTGAGAAAGTGAGAAATTCTACTGTTGGAAAACAGAATAACAGCATAATTTCTGCAGAGACGAAGAACTGAGAACTGCGAACTGAGAACCGAGAACTCGGAATTTGGAATTGTTAAATGAGTCGTGGTATGATGATGATTATTATTATGTGATTAGTACGACTTTCTTCATATTTACACATTACGCATAGGCTCTTCTGTCTTCCGCCTTGTGTCTGGTGTTTGGACTCTGGTTCTCTTATGATGTAACTTGGCTTGGATTACGTTGCGTTGCGTTGTTTGCATACACATTTGATGAGGTAGTGGAATAATTAATAGAGGAAGAAGGAGAAGAAGAAACTAAAGTTATTTCAAAAGGTTTCAACTTTGAATTTGAATTTCACATTGAATTTCAATGGCAACTTTTGTACTCCCAGCTTCCTGTATTCTGTATTCCTGTATTTGTGTGTATACAGAGCAAGTTCTCGTCAATGTGATTTTGTCCCATGTTCCTTGTACACTTGTGACTTGTGAATCAGGAAGGAAATGAGATGTTGATATCCAAATGAAACTTTTAGGGATCCTAATGAATGGAGCTGTGAGATGTGCGATTTGAGATGTGAGTCGTGGCTGCATTAATTTTAATTTTATCTATAGTTGATTTAAGTCCAGGGGCATTTAACATAGAACACAACACACTGTACATTGTACATTATACAAAATGATATTAAACATAGTCACGCATAAACTCATCACATAAACATCAGCTCTCATCCACGTCTCTGTCGTCCTCTTCCGCTTACTTTGATAAATCTAGACTCTAGATTCTAGACTCTAGATTTGATGACTTGTTCTTCAAACACATGAAATTTATTTGTCAAGAGTTTCTACTCTTGTGGATTCTGGATTTGGATTGGCGAGATTTTAGATACAGAATCCAAATCCAAACTGTAATTCTAAGGAATTCATAATTCATGAAAATCTGTCACTCACTCATACCTCATTTCTCACATAATTTAATCTAATCCAATACAATCTCATCTTCCTTTCCGGTCTCGGCACTCTGCTCTTGGCCTTGAAGAAACCTCGCAGTTGTTTCTCATCTTAAGTTCTAGAGTAAATATTGTCAGGAATTTTGGTAAGCTTTAAATATCCTCCCCTGAACTTGCTCTTGGACAATATCTTAATTCAATTAATTCAACAGAACATTTTGTCCAGTGCGGTATTCATTATTGGTCATCTTCGGCATGGTCCTTGTAGTTCAAGTAAATTTAATTTCAGAGGATGAATCATACGTTACATCTCTACAGATAATTTATGGGGTGAAAGTAATTTCTGTATTACCATCAAAAGCTGCCTGTGAATATTTTGAATTGGTATAAATATTTCTGATTTTTAGCCAACTCATACCTAAAGCCGAGTAGATTAGAGGGGAACAAGTAAATATTTCCGACACCGAAATCCATATATTTTTTCCATGTGAAAGAGAAACAAAAAGAGGGAAATTGATAGTAGAATCAATCTATAGAAAGATCCCGATGTAGATCCAGATCCCAGATCCAAATTAGTGCGATAGTCCAACACATGACCTTTAATGTATAAAGTATAAAGCATACTGGAGCTGAAGCTTTTGCTGGAGCTGGACGCTGATGAGTGGAAGGTCCACATGATTTTCCATGTGGAGGGACATGGGGAAAAGGGAGCATTACTACTAATAGGATTTGCCCTATAGGTATTTATTTGAAGAAACCCCAAGTACAAAATAGATACCTCCATGTGCAATGTGCACTGCATTTTGTACATTCGTTCATTGTACATTGCACATCAGAGTATTAATGCTAGTAGAAATGGGCAGTAGATTGTAGATTGTGGATGTTGTAGCTTTTCTAAGGCTATTACCGACATTTGCCCAGGATACACATGTACACTGTACAATGGGCATTGTACATGTATCTCGGATGGAGAAGCCTAAAGCTATCGTTTTCGATTTTACTTTCGCTATCACATCATTTCCTTGATCCTAAATGCGTGCATTCTGCTCTCTTCTCTATACTCTCTACTCTTCATTCTGAACCTTGTACATTGTACATGTTAAATTGTACACATTTTCCAGGGGAAACAAAAGGCGGAAGTGGAATGAGTAAGCCATGAAACCCTCGTCTTCCTCCAAAGTCACAAATCCTCAAATGGTCTTTTCCTTTTTCTTCTGGTTCTTCTTCTTGGACTCGTAGTTGGGGAGGAGGAGATGGAGAGAACTGGACATGGGCTAGTGAGTCAGTTTGGGGATGAAGAAAAATAAGAAGAAGAAGAAGAATTAAGCCTAGGGAAAAGAACTGTACATGTGAAAAACATATAGTGTGTGTAGGAATAGGTAGGATGAACCAACAGGCAAAAGAAGAGGAAGAGTAGAAAAGTAAAAGGAGATAAAGAACAAGAAGTGATAGGGAATTCCGGCCAAGTTGTAGATGGTCGATTGTAGATTTCTCTTGTATTTGTGTTTGTATTTTTACGTGTGTTTGGCTGGTATTTATCCGCGTGTACTCCATTTCCATTCAACGTTCAATGCCCAATGTACAGTGTACAGTTTATAATGTACAGGGTACAGCGCAGAGTGTGCAGTGCCAGAAGATAATGTTGTAGGAGGATAACCGACAGGCAAATACAGACAAAGATACAGAAGCAAAGCTAGACACAACCGCTCGTTATACACATCTATGTACAAAAGCTGTCCTCCACTTTCCCTTTCTCTTTCCTTGTGTGTGTATTTTGTCTGGTTTGGTTTGGTCTGAAACGCCACGTTAAAGAGTAATCTGTCGTGAAAATTTATGGCAAGTGTAGGAATCGACCTGCCACTATAGCGATTTCTCACGATATTTTACTCATGCCTTTCTCTCTCTCTCTCTGCCTCTCTCTTACTTTTTCTCTCACTCTCTCTGTCTCTCTGTCTGTGTCTGTGGGACCACCAGCACTTTGTTCTGTTGCTTTCTCCCAGAATCTCTTTCAATGTACTTGAGAGACAACTCTACTGTGCTAAGAGTTATATGTGAACATATTTTATCTTGTTCTTCTTCTTCTCCTCCGTTTCTCTTCCTTTCTCTTCTTCATGTGTTATTGTGTTGTTCTGTTCTGTTCAGGGGTTTGTGCAGTTGTGCACACAGGAGTTGTCTTGTGTTGTCTTGTGTTGTGTGTTGTGTGGAAGGAATGAAATGAAATGGTGCCACCTCCAACTATTTACTCAGAGAGAAAACATTGTACATTGTACATGTAGATCGTAGATTGTAGATGTGCATAAGGTGTGTATTTGTGTTGTGTATTTTCGAGTGTCAGTGTTCTTCTTCTCCCGCTTTGCAATTCTTTCCTTTCTCAAGTGTTTTGTAGTTGTTTTGAGTTTGAGTTTGAGTTTGTGTCTGTGTCTTTGAACTGGAGTTTCCAGTCCAGTCAAACAAAGTTTGGGAAGAGAAAACATGAAATGCACTGGAGACCTTCAAAAAAAATACATGCGCAAATTATGCCAAATATTTTGCCAACAAATCTTCTTCTCCTTCTATACCTTTGGGGTTTTCCTTTCTTTTTCTTCTTCTTCTTGTAGAGTTATACAGTTACTTTTACTTTTGCATTTATGTCCTCTTTCACAGGCTGGTGGAGCGTGGCATTTGCAAAAAGTATAGTCGTAGCCGTATTCGAAGCTGAAACTCTTACGATATTTCGCGCCTCTTCCAACTACACAGAATATAGAATCCTAATTTACTGTTCAAGTTATTCCAACTGAAAATATGTAATGTGTAATATCTACATTCTACATGTTTGAGCATGAAACAGAGAAAATTCAGAGACACATTTAAAATACTGGAAAGGGGAAGAAGATACAGAAACAAGTGGAGACTGGAAAATAGAGACTGGAAAAAGAGAAAGTTGAACCTTAACTGATGCGTACAGCTTGAGTTGAGTTGAGTTGTGTCTGTTTGAGTCTAGAGTCTAGAGTCTAGAATCTAGCAGAAAAGAGAAGAGGGAATTATAAATAATTTTTCTCCACTCTGAACAAATGTACTTACTATTTTCATGAAAAGTTGTATTCTTTTGATATTCTTTTCTCTGAAAAAAGTAAAAAGTACAGTTTTCAATTTTACCCAAAATGTTCACTACATATGGCATATTTTTCTGCATAACTTTTGGGAACAGCCCAATAAAAGTCACCTTCAATACTTGAATACTAGAGGTACAATTGAAATTGAAAATGAAAAAGGAAAATGAAAATGAAACGACAAATAAATTAAAATATTATCGTGTCAAAACTATTCATGTCATTTTACATTTTACCAGTTTCTGTTTAAACAAGGAAAAGGGAGAAAACTGCTCTGTTTTTCATTTTTATTTTGGATTTACCTACAAAAATACTCTTGTATAATATTTTACATGGGGAAATTGCAAAGGGAGTAGAGGACAAAAAATGATTTTTTCTTTATTCTGAATTCTCTGTTTTAGTAAAATAACAAGAAAAAAGAAAGCAAGTTGTAAAGGACAAAAATGATAGAAAATGTTATATATATTTTTTGGCAAATCTTTATTTCCTCCTCCTCCATTTTTTCACACCTTGAGCAGGAATTTGGAAAGAGGGATGAACCAAGACGAATGTATATACTGTATACTGTGGAGAGACTTGTGTGTGCAGACAGGAAAAGTAGAAAATATCTAAAGGGACTTGGAGACTTGTCTTGGTCTATTGGTTATTGGTCTATCCAATATATTTGAATCTAATATCCGGATCTCATCCACCATTCATTCATTCATTCTTATAGAGATTGAGACTGAGCTAGACAAGACAAGTACACACACACATAGCTATCACCAAAAGTATTTTTTTCTTTTTAGTATGATTTCGTAAACGATTTGAAAAGAAAGCTAGCTTTTCCTACAGTATAATATAGGCTCCGTTTGGTATGGTTTGGTTTGGTATGGCTTGGCGAGAATTTCGAATAGGAATACGAATACAAATTCTAGTTGGAATTCTAACATGACGTGTTTCCAAATATCTAAATTCTCTACATCCATAACTCTAATCTATAGTTGATCTATATTCCTATTCGTTTTCGTTTTCGTATTCGTATATATTTGTAGAGGGATGGAAAGAAAGAGTGGTCGGATTGCACTAGCTGTTACTGACACTGGAGAAGAGGAGGGTAGAGGAGTAGAGTAAAAGTCCGTTGAGGCCAGCCACATTAAAGAAAGAAATCGATTTACCTTCTCTCTGTCTCTATCTTTCTCTCTGTGTTTTCATCTCTCGTCTGTTCCTGTTCATGTCTGTAAAATCAATAGAGGATAAGATGTGATGTGATGTGATAGTGCTAAAGTCTTTTTTTATAGACGTAATCCATACTCTTCTTTCCTCACCTATAATCATCTTATATGTACATCTAGTATACAGTGTACACTGTACTGTCAAAATAGCAATATCAATAGGAAAACCAAAATACTGGAGACTCAAGCCTCGAGAACTATTGCAGTGATATGCACAGTGTGCACACCTTTTTCAGTGTCTGTGTGTGTATTATTCGAATTCGGAATATCTCTCATCTTGTAAAGATCTACGAAAAGGCGATTTGTCTCGATTCTCCAGTCTTGAGTCTTCAGTCTAAAGCCTCAAGTATTCAAGTAGATCTAGATTCTTATGATATTAGTATGCTGGTCGTCAAAGGTATGTCAAAGGAAATCTCATGGTACTGAAAACGGGGAAACGGGGAAACGGAAAAACGGAGAAAACGGGAAACACGTGAGATGTGATGTGATATGAGTTGTTGGCTTGTGCATTCCCCTCCTCAAAAATTCCACAAGGGAGACTAGAGACTCGAGACTCAAGCAAAAAATACAGATATTCCCCAGTTTTATAGGTTTTGAGGTAATTGGGTTTCAGTTTGAGTTTCAGGTTCAGTTTTTAGTACTGAAACGGAAAACGGCAACCGGGAAGCGGAAAATTTCTGGGGAAGAAATTGGTTTAAAACAATCGATAACTGTCGTAAGGTAGCATATGTAGAATGTACAGTGTAAAAATTTTAAAGGACCAAAGGGAATTTTTTTTGAAATCTGGGAAGGTGAGAAAGGAATTATTTGCAAGTGGTGAGTCTGGGAGAAAAGGGAAAAGCCAAAGCTCGGTCAATGGCTTTTACAAAGAGTGGTGATCGTGATAGTGCAAGTGATATGGATGCAGACTAGAGACTAGACCAGAGAATACAGAATACAGATGCTTCTAAAGATTGACTAGACTTGTGCACGTGGATGTAGTTTTATCAGTAGGTTGATCCGTCTCCGGTCTCCGGTCTAGAGCCTGTTAAGAAGTTGAGAAGCTGAGAAACTGAGAGACTGAGAAGCTAAGGAAATGGTTGTGGTCTCGTCTTATCACCGCGTGGTCACTAAAAGCCAATATCTAGACAGGATCTAAGGTAGAAAAGAAAAGTGTGGATGTGGTAAAGTGTAGAGTCTAGAGAGTGTCATGCCACATAGTGAAATGTTCCATGATCCTCGGCGTGAAAACTGCTGCCACTGTCATTGCCATTGCCATATCTTACACGACTAAAGTGTGGGCTGTCCAATTCAGCCTCCAACTCCAAGTCCAAGTCCAAGTCAAACTCACACTCTCACTCTTTCATGACCACGACCTATTGCTCTACTCTACAACTCTGAAACTTGTACAATTTCATTTCCCGTACACTCCCTGAAATCACACTGCGAGTCAAATGTACATTCTACATTCTGCATAGATAGCTCCACTTTATTTTTGTATAAGGTCAAATGCCAAAGCTAAAGTCAAAGCCAAAGCCAAATCCAAAGCCAAATCCAAAGTAGAAGAACTAGAGCACAAAGATCTTGTTCTATTCCCTCCAACTAATCCTGCTCTTTAGAAGGTACTTTAGAAAGAGTATAAAATTTAATACCTCTTTCTCCTTCTACAGTACAAGCTGTACTGTACCAGGATTTTTTTTGCATAATAGAAAGAAAACGGATACGGATACACGAAACACGAAACACAAAGCTCAAAACACAAAGGATGAAAGCGCAATAGTAGTAGCAATTTTAACTCTAGTTTTTACTTGTTTATCCTTTATACTTTGTATTTTCTTCTCATGTTTAGCTTTAGCTGTGTCTAAAGGTTTTTCATGACCTGCCTCTTTTGTCTCCCAATTTTGCTAGTATCTAGATTCTAGATAGCTGTTGTGTGTTATTTCTGCTCTTTTCTTCTTTTCTTGTTGCTCTCCTGATATTTTTATACATCCCATCTGGTCATTTTCAAATTGTATAACCTTTTCCTTTATTGAATTTGCTGTAACTAGAGTCTTGAGACTTGAGACTTGAGTCTTGAGGGCATTGAGGCTTTTACTAGAAAAAGATGGGGGAGTAAAATTAGATAAAAATGTGGGTATTTTGTCTCTAGACAATGAACCATGAACAAGGAAAAATGGTCGATGAACAAAATCAAAATGGGGAGAAAACACCATGTGATATCAATATTCAATATCATACATCAAAATTTCAAAATTGAGCCTCTTTCTACTGTATAAAGTAAAATGTACAAAGTATTATTGTAAGACAATTTAAAACTCCCTCCCTAAAAGAAAGCAAAAGTCCCAGTAAGAAAAAGCTTTCAAAAAGCTTCGAATGTTGAGATTTCGAAGTTTAAGCAGTAATATTCCTTTAGCACGACAGCTCTGAACTCTCGACTTTTGATTCTTGATTCTAAATAAATTTTACATGCATACAAGATATAGTGTATATCTGTGTAGATTCAACCTTTGCTCTTTAGCCCTTTTCAGTTTCAGTTAAGCCGGATCTTTTTGACTTGAACTCTCCCCTGGCCAGTCTGTATTTTATTTTGTATTTTGTACTATACAAGAAACCAGGAACCAGGAAAGAGGGCTCAAAGCTGGTGGAATGAATGTGGTGGTATTTCTATTGTTATTTGTTATTTTTATTCCTTCCTCCTCCTTGTCTTCATGTCTCAGGATCCCTCCTCTTCTTTTTAATATAGGGAGAAAACGACAGAAAGAGAG
>JABASP010002022.1:0-23355 GCA_019776565.1 Sminthurinus signatus | reverse complement strand
TTTTTTTGAATGGGCGATTTTACATATGGGTGGGATACCAATTAGCCATGTATGGTTTTTGGGCCCATACAAAAATGTCGTGCTCAACTATTTCATGGGCTTATGCTTTTACTCACATGTAAAACGTACAGAATGTAGAATGTAACATAACATTGGCATTTCAAGTTTCCACAGCTTCAAGCTTCCAGCCATCGGTTACATTCTTCTTTTTTGACTCCCCGCGGAGAAACCAGACTATGCAATATAAAGTGTACAATAGATACAAAATATCTATATATTGTAAATTGTAATGTGCCCACAATCTGCACAAAAAGTATTATCTAGTATCTAGTAGAAAATAAATAGAATGAGAGATGAGAGGAAATCTGGTCTCTGTATTCTGTATTCTCTATTTTCTGTTTGTCCGCCACATTTGCAAACAACCAAACAAAAGCTCACCAATAACCAATAACTTACCACCAACACCAGCACCAGCTCCAACAATACACACAAAACACAAAGCTCCAGCAGACCGAACTAAAATAAAGTAAAGTAAAGCTGAGCGAATGAATGAATGAATAATGCATGGAACATTTAACAAATTCGAAATTGGTATTGCAGAATCCAGAATATGGCATATAGAATATCCGCAGTGTTGGTAAATACTAGAGAAATATTTTCAATTCTCCATCGGCATTACTGTAGATTGTAGACTTTTAGGCTACATTTTATTAATCTTTTCCAGTTTTTGCACTGTTTCACTGTATGAAATGGGGGCTGACAGTTGAATTATCTCGTAACAGTAAACGGTAGCGGTCCAAAATATTTTAAAAAGATGTCGGTTATTTATTCTTCCTTCTTTGATTCTAAAGCCTCATGCAACAGCAACGGACAAAGAGAAAATAGATATTATCTGAACAAAGTATAATGTACAATGTTCGTATTTCGTATTGTGTATTTTTTACTGTGTATCGTAAATATGCCAAAAAAGCTCAGTTTCTCTATTCTCTGTCTTCCTTGAATTTTTTTCACAATTCACAAGAAAGTGCGAAGCGATTCTTTATTCGTTTTCTAAGTACTTTGTTCTTTTTGTACACATGGTATATTTTAGTTTATAGTTTATAGTGTATTATGGTACTTTTACTTACTTATATTTACTTAGTTTTGGTGTCACTGTGCAAATATTTTTGCACTGTTTATTATGGGTTATGGCAAATAATATAAATTTACACATTATTTGCTCTGTCGCATCCCTTGTATCTTCTCTCTATGTACAAAGTATGTACAAAGTTGATCTGTCGTCTTCATTGGTTGTTTATTGTCTTGTGTATTATTCTCGAGCTTCAAGACTCAAGACTCGAGAGACAAAAGACTCCAAATCCACAGTGAAATTTAAAATATGAGCAGTCAATGGTATTTTTTTCTAGATTCTAGATTCTAGATACAAATAGAATACAGAAGAGATGTAAGAAGCTCGCACCAAAAAGCACTGGATTTTGGATTCTGGATTTCGGATTCAATGTATAGAATTTAGAATTCAGATCTCCTCCCATCTATTTTTATTTTTACAGCTTTAGAGGATCTTGAAAATTCCAAAATATACACGCCTCACTTCACTTCATCCCTCTCTAGTCTCTTCTCTTTGCTGTCTGTGTACTTTACTATTTACTATACTCTGCTCCACTCTGCTCATTCAAATCCGAATCCGAATCCACAACTGAAAACTGAATCCATGTCCACATTTAGATACTTGTTAAGAAAATTCTCAACATAAAATAATATCTGTATTTCCTATCCTCTAGTTTCTAGTTTTTCTCTCCACATCTTGTCAAAGTCGAAGTTGAAGAAAGAAAAAAATACATAGAAACTAGAAATACACACTATACATTATACATGCGGAAAAGAAAAAAAAAACATTCATAATATTAAGCTTTAAGCTTCTTTTTCATTTTGCACAGAAGAAAGAACCCAGAAGCACGTGCATCTATATTCTGTATTCTATATCCAGTATTCGGCATTCACCATGCTGTTCTCTGTTCCGTATTCCGTATTTTGTCATGAATGCGGATAGAAGACGGAAGGAAAAAGAACGATGTGGAGAACTCCAAAGACATGGAATTATGAAAACATAAAGTTTTCTCTCCTTCTGAGTTCTGAATGATTGAATGAATGAAGAATGTTGACGTTCTCAAGTCTAGAGTCTGGAGTCTCTAGTTATAAACAAAGAAGACGATAAAGAAGAAGAAACAGCACGAGGAAAATGGTTGTGGATATTGGATGAAAATCTCAAGTCTCAAGTCTCAAGTGAAGTGAAGGAGCAAAAAGAAGTGTATATAAAGTATAAAGTATAGAGGAGTCTGGTCTGGTTTGGTCTGCAAAAGTATTAGCAGTAGGGAGTAGGTAAATAAATAAATAATAAATAAAACAGCGAGTACATATTTAATATCTGGATTCTGGATGTTGGATGCTGTACAATGTACAATCGAATATGAAGTATAAACTATGGAGAATGGGAAACTCCAGCACAACATTCATAAGTAATAAGTATGCAGTATGCACCATCCAATCCATGCATGTATAAAGATATCTAGAATCTAGAGGAATATTTGTATTTTGTATAGCGATAGATAGAGAAAGAGAACGACACCCAAAGCCACCCTTCATGTTTTTTATCGATATTTTTGCTCACTGGATAAGAATAAAAGAAGTGAACACTCTCCAGCTCACTTCTATTCTCCAATGGAATATCTATTCTCTATCCTCTTTCAGTATCCAGCATTATGCATATATATATGTCTGTTTGGTTTTGGTTTCGTTTCATTTCTGCATCGGCCTCCGTCCTTCGTATTTCAATGTATTATGTCTTATGTGTGCATCCAAATCATGTTGAGTTGCGTTACATTGCGTACAATGTACAATGTACAATGTAGATAGATAGTATGCGTAAAATTTCAAACATAGTTGGATATTATATATATTCTCTTACTATGCATCAGACATCAGCCCTACTACAAATATTTCTATTGAAAGTCAGGAGCATAGTGTATAGTACAGTGAGAGAGCAGCTGTGGATTTTCTCTCTCTATTCTCTGTATCCACTACTACTACTAACTACTAACTACTACTATTCGACTCTTTTCGTTCCCCTCGAGAACTGAAATGAACCTCAACCAACTCGTACTTTTTGTACTACTCTTCAGTTTGCATCTGTATTTCGGAGGGAAACTGTGTGTGTCGGTTCTACTCCGAACTCGGCTCTATTTTGTATTTTGTATACCGTATACAGTTGTCAGTAGTCAGTATTCAGTGGTAGTGCATAATAAACTTGAATAGTTTTCTACACGTTCCCGTTTTATGACTACGACTCTTCGGTCTCCGGTCTTGTGTCTTGTGTTTTGTACGTGGAAGGACTTTTTCTACTTTTTTATAATACAGAATACAGAATAATATTAATAATGATAGTTATTCTACTACAAACTACAACTACCACTCTTATACCGGATATTTTTAGTAAGAATTTTGATATCATCGTTATTTGCGTGTGAGGCCTTTTGAGTTTTGCGTTTTGATATCCTTGTGAATTCGAACGTCGGTTTTTTTTGGTGACATGTCACACGTGTGACAAAAGTGACATAAATAGATAAATAAAAACAAAAACAATTTAAAGTTATATTTTGTTGTGGGTTGAGTATTGAAGGTTTTTACTTTTTAAATGTGATTTAAATAACTAGTACATGAACAAGATAAAAGGATTTGGAGAAAAAAAGAGTAGCTTACCATTTACCATTTAACGTCAACTTCAATTCAGTGTTCTATATTTCATATTTCTGTATTCAGTGGTTCAAAAAGAAACTAAATACTAAATGTATAATTGACAATTGACAAGGTCATGCTGATAAGATTAGTTTTCTCAATTCTCAATTCTCAATACTGTGCATTAGGGATTATGGAGTTTTGTGTAAAGTTAAAAGTATGAACAAATACCTATAAAATAGTAAATAGTAACAAAAAACAATGGTGGTTTAGTTTTATTTCTGTTTTTGAACAAAAGAGAGAAAAAAAGTGTAGATAATATAATGTGACTATTTAGTATTTATAGTGCTTGTCAATAGTCAATACAATACAATTATTATTGTAATTTTGGACTTTGTTCAAGAAAAAGTGGTGTGATGGTCAAGGACTCTTGTTGATTGGCTCAAAGCTCAAAGAAAAATATTATTATTAATATTTCATAAAAAAATTGACATACATTGTCTTCCATTCTTGAAATAATAAATAACAGAATTCGGCGTTTTTTGTTAGTCATTTTTTGTGTCTTTTGAATCGTGTTTTTAGTTTTTAGTCTCTCTATTTTCTAAACAACAAAGTTTCAAAATAACATTTTATCATTCAGTATTCAGTGTGATCAAAAATCAACAAAACTCACAAAATAGTTTTTGAATAATGTTTTACAAATCCAGTTGTTTGTCTTTGATTTATTATTTGTGAATTTAAATTGGAGATCAAGTGATTCTTTTCCCATGAATAATAGCTGTCTTATCATTTAGTCAGAATAATAAAATAATAATAATAATACATACTCAAAAGTTTCTATTTATATTCCTGCAGTGTTGTCTTCGACCAGTATCAGCTTATATAGCAATACCTTGATATCTGATGAGTGAGTGTCATTAATATTAATAAAAGTGGATTAAAGTGTGCAAGTGTGGTATATATTTTTATACCAATTTGATGACAGAGTGCAAATACTGAGAGTGTGTGTTCAAAGTTCAAAGTTTATCAATTACATTGTGCATTGCTAGTTATTTAGCAACGTTTTACTATTTATATTATTATTATTATTTTCAAAGGTAAATCTTTTTGTAATAATTCTATACTTTATATATTTTTTTAAATTTGTATGAATGCTTATATTTAATCAGAATCCGGACCAGAATCAGATAACATATCCATTGTCCATTGTTATTTTTTGTCACTGTGTTGGTTGTTGATCTCTAAACCTGATGTTTGAAGTTTGGAGAGTACACCAAGAATTTTACTTTATATGTAGAAAAATTGATAAAATCGTACAAGGAAGAACAGGATTTATGATTTACAATCTTTTACATTTTTCAAGTAAACCAGCTATAATATTAATGTTACAATTTCGATTAGAAATTATTGGAATATCAAATATGAGTTATTACATAACATATTATGTACTATGTTATAGGGATTTGATCCAGTTTGGTTAATTTAGTGTTTAAATCCGTACATTATTATTACTACTACTATTATTATAAGTATTATTA
Organism: Sminthurinus signatus; assembly: GCA_019776565.1. Taxonomy (NCBI): domain Eukaryota; kingdom Metazoa; phylum Arthropoda; class Collembola; order Symphypleona; family Katiannidae; genus Sminthurinus; species Sminthurinus signatus. The sequence continues at coordinate 18,085 of JABASP010002022.1, read as the reverse complement.
TTTGACAGTCATGCAAGACTTGGATTCTGGATTAAAATTGAAGTGATATTTCATTTTCATTCGTGAGTGTGTATATTGTATATTTGTATCTTGTATCAATGCACATTTGATACATATTGTAGTTATTTGTAATATATTATGAGATATCTCATGAAAATGTACAATGTATCAATTTTGCTGAACATGTGAATCCACCAGCTGGTTCTGACAGCTTAAATTCTCTCACTGTGCAATTTAATATCATCCCAATCCCAAATGGAGAGAGAGAGATTTGGTCGTTTTAATATACCAGCATCAATTATAATTCACATTATAAATTTCACTCGTCTTTCCCCTCTGCCTTTTCTTCATTTCATCTCATCTCACAAAATTTAAATAGTAAATCCAAAAGACATTCTTACTTGCTACTTGTACTAATAATATGTAAAATGTAAAAGACAACTAGATTTACTAGATATTAGATATTTGCAAAGGGAGTTGGACAGTAGTTGAGCAGTTACAAATTTGCAACGTCAATCATCGCTTCTCCTCTTTGTGTGATCCTGTCCTAAGCCCAAGATTACTAATGTTTATTATTCAGTAGAAATTGGATTTCAAAGAGATTGCTTTACATTTTGTAGATATTAGATGTGTCATGTACATCAAGAATCAAGTACGTAGTTCGTAGTGCAGCAACTTTTATTATACAATGTGTGTACAATGTACAATGTACAAGTTACAAGTTCATGTCGTCTTTTACTAGTATTTCTCTCCAGTCTCCAGAAAATATAAAATACATACAGAGTACAGAGTATGTGCATTTTGTATTATGTGCAGCATCTGTAATCTGTAATGTGTAATGTCATTCATGCTTTCAATTTTCAATGTCTCTCAAATCTCAAAGTTCAAAGTCTTGATGAGATGAAAAAGACAATGAGGAAAAATTGTGTACATTTTGTACTTTTTCAAGGACTTTTGAAATGCGCAATGCTCAGTTTAAATTGAAACTTTTTTTCTTCTTCTTTTTCCTCATGTCTCTCTTCAGACTTGAATGACAGCAAATGATCCTTTTTGACTGTTAATGCTTCTGGCTACTCTTCTTCAATCTACTGCACACTGCACTGCTCTGAATGCCAATGTCAATGTCAATGTCAGTTATTGTCGGAGGAAAACGGTTGAAAAAAAGAATCAATTAGCCAAAACCAAATCAAATACATTTGTATAATTTGTAATTTGTAAACATTAATTGTACTACATTATATTTTATGTGTAATGAGATTATAGCTTTGGCATCTTCCTTTTTTTCCTCAAGTAGTAAAGATGACAGTGCAAAAAATTAATAGATTATGTTGTGTGCATTGTGCATGTATTAAAGCAGCATCTCTTTTTTTTCTAATTCAATATTCAATTCGATCAAATGTTATTTTTTATATTATTATAAATTATAAAGTTGTTATCGCTATGATATCGTGAATAATGATGAACGAAGATGACTGCTGTTTTTGAATACCAAATAAAATTATTAGCACTCTCATGTCTCATGTTTTCTCACTTTGGTACAACCAGAGTCCAGAGACCAGAGGCGTGAAGCATTTAATAAAAAGCTACAACTTTTTGTTTCATAAAATGATAAATGATAATATTGATGATTGATGTGAGTCAAATATTAAAACTGGATGGAAAAAAATATAGTAATTGCACTATTTTTTTTTTCTTGTCTATTCAAAACAAATTTCCCAGTCCATAATTATTTGGATATGATACACATTATACATTATAGATGTTTATCATTTATTGTATCATAGCTCTTGTTTTATTTTCTGCATTCCCTGTTCCGTGTCATGTTATGATTATTATTTGTAATTTTTTTTATACATCAATTCATTTTGAATTGCACTGAGCACTGAGAAAATCTACAGAACAACAGGGAACATTTTGTATGTTGAGTGTTGAGCACTGAGCTGTGTTTGGTATTTGGTGTTTGGTGTGATGCACAATGCACATAATATAGATGTATGATAACAAGAGTGAATAAGATTGATTTCACCTTGAGCCTTGAGCTTGTGCCTCAACTTTGTTCCATGCAGGCAAATGAAAAAAATGTAGCAACTTAAAAAGTAAAAGAATGAGAAAATGATGAGTGAAGATTGAACCAAGTAAAAAATCTCAAGAGCTGAGGATTTGCCATTTATTTGCACAAAGAGGAAAAGATGGTATTATAATAATAATATCATACCAGAAAAAATAAAAAGCCTCTTATAGATATATTTAAAGAAATCTCCAGACCGTAAACTTCAAGCTTGTAACTTTTCTAACACACTCAATACTCAAAACTCATAATATCAGTATTATGTCTTGTCCATCTTACAAGTTACAAAGTAGAAACAGGCTGAGAGATTTGCAATTTCAGTGTAGAAAAGCAGAGTTCTATCTCCTATAGTAAATTCTGTAAATTAGACTAGTCTCGATTCTACTATTACACTATTACATCGTTTGCAGGCTATGATGGAAAATTACACGTAATCTTTTTCTATACCATTATCAACAAAATAGTGAGAAGAAAATAGCAATCATTGAAAATCAAAAACTTGTTTTTTTTCTTGTTTTTGTATCAGTATAATTTTCTGTTGTGATTTACTAGACCAAGCCTTAGATTTTAGACATTAGGAAAGAAATAAGAACCCGCATTATCGTGTGTTATATCATTTCAATAAGTAGGAATGACTTTTGACTTTCCTGTGTAAATCCACCTGCCAACTCACAGTTCATACGTTGCTCATATCCTGTAGACTATGAATTTTACCTAGAAATAAAATGCGTGTATCATTCGATGAGCATGCTGGTTGTAAATTGTTAGTTACTTGTTCTCAGATTTCGATATTTAATCTTTTGTGTTCAATAGTATGAATTTGAGCAATAAAAATGTTACAATAATTTAGTTTTAACTTTTAACTTTTTACGATGAAGGCTGTAAACTGCAATAATTTTGATTGGGGGTTTCAGCTTGGAATCACTTGTTTAGTCATTTGGTTCTAGTTGTAAATTTATAATGATGATATGGGATATGGGATGAGATTGGATTTTCTTGTTGAGCTCTTCTCTAAACTCATTAAAATCTCAAAGTTGATGGAAGTTGACAAACACAAATACAAATAAGACGAATAAGACGTTTAGGCAAGAAACAGTATTATGTTCATATTATTATGATGTTTTGTGTGTCTATCTACGCGCATGATACTATTTACTAGTATTTGTATTATTATGATACAAGAATGAAAAGAATTCACGGCGGACTGCACAACATAATTATTATTGTGAATCTGGACTCTCCTCTTCTATAATACATTATAAAAAATAAGCCTTAAATAATGATGTAAAGAGAGTACCTTTCTGAAGTCAGCATGCTTACCTTTTTGCCTCTCACTAAATAAGTCAAATCACACAACTTTGTACAATAATATTTATGACTGTATTACTTTTTACATGTCATTCCTCATTCCAATTCCAAAGGTAGATTGTTGTTCAGTTTTGTCTGCTAACAATTCATTTATTTATTTATTTGAAGTGGCTTGGCTTCTGCTGGCGTGAATGAATTATGAATTATCCTCATTTTCATCCACAAACAATTTAATGAAAAAAAAGATACACAGATAGATGATATGTCTACATCATGCGATGCTGAATTGAGGAGGTTACACCTTAATCCTCAATTCGCACCACAGAAGTACTCCGTACTCACATGATACATTATGCGTTACCTTTGTATCTTTGTATCATAAGTTATGAGTTACATGACCATCTTACATTTTCCTTCTTTGTCCATTGTCCATGTTCTACTACTAAAAAAATTCCTTCATTCTATTTCATTCCACTCGTCCAGCGGTCTAGATTCTAGAATTTTATCTACTTATTTTGTGACGCGCGTCTTGCCAGTGTAGTGTTTTTTCATACTCTTGTTCCCTTTCTTCATTCCGTTGGAGTTGTAGGGAGCTTTCTTTGATATTTCTTGAATATGGCGTGACTCTGACCTTTCGTCATCCAGCTCATCATCGTTATTATATTATTGTATTATCATCAGGAGTATCATCGTACTTTGTACTTTGGTCTTGCGTGGAATTATCCGGTTCGTTTTCTTTTGTCTTTGTTCTTCTCTCGTGTTGTTCTGGTCAGCAGTGGATGATGGACGATAGATGTGTAATGTGTATGATGTATGATGTATTTATTATGTAGAATTTATAGACGGGTGAATTAGATATTAGATTCTGCCTGAGATAACTTAACAAGCAAATAATAAACAAGCAATCCATGGGATGAAAAAGTAATATAATGTAGAATGTAGAGTGCAGGAGAATTCTCTGTTGTAGCTTGTCTTCTTTATACTTTTCACACAGGACTGTGGTTAGTCTGAGATTGTCCATGTACAATCTACATTGTACATGCACGTGTATTCTGTATGCAGATAATTATGAAGGTGTTTCATGTAATACAATAAATATAGTCCGTATTCAGTGTTCAGTATTCTGTATTCGTGCATGTGGAATGTGAATACAGATATTGTATGTTGTATTCTAAACTCTACACTCTACACGTAACCACAATACAAGTTTTTTCTTCAAGTAAAAAGTATGCACAATGTACAAAGTCGCAATCGCCGACATGCCGTGATCCATGATACAAGGCACAAGGCACAAGACATGGAAAGTTGAAAGAATAGGGATTATCGGAGGAAATGACGCAAAACTGAGAACTTCTTGTTCATGTTCTATGTTCTTTTTCTTGTTGCTTGTTGGTGATGGATGTTCTGGATCCAAGTTGCAGAAATATGACTAGTTTTTAATTCATTTCATTTATTAAAAAAAACATCTGCTGTTTGCTGCTTGGTTTATGCAGTATGCAGGATTTGTCCTTATTCTCTCATTTAATCAAGTTTGCTCCTTGTTCAATGGTCAGCGCTCAATGATCAATGATCAAAGATCAACTTTTCACTGCTGGGTATATTTGTTGATTCTTTAAAATTTAATGATTAAATTAAATCTCTTACAAAGTAAAAGTATTGAGTGTAATCAATAATCAATAATTAAAATTTAAAACATGTAAAATGTAGAACCTTACAGCTTATAGGATAAAGCTAAATGATAAGTTTTAAAGTAAACAGATAAAGGTAGAAAGATTGTAGATTCCCATGTAAATCTACATTGTACATTGTACATGCTATTTATTTTTCATTTAAATTTTTTGCATGTAAAATTCAACCAGCTTGAGGCTTGAGGACGATTACATTTTTTTTATAGCTAAAGGGTACATTTTGTGAATAATTATGATTTTTTTTTCATTATAAATTACTTATTGATGATTGCCAATCACCAATCACTGATGACGAAAAGATGATTCCGTGCGGATGATGATGGATTGATTGAGGTTTCTTTAATATTTTCCAATTGGACTGTCTAAGCTTGAGTTTTGTTCAAGCTTTTGGGTTTCAAGTTTGAATATTCTGGTTCTGATTCTGATTAAACTGATTTTATTATGATTGCGTGTGTGGTGTTTGGATGCAAAATCCAAAATCCAAATCAAAAGTGTGTATGCAATATTTTGAATAATAAATAATAATAATAATGTAATAATGATTATTATAGTATAATATTTTATTTTCTCGGATAGAATTTATGATCAACTATCAACAATCTACATTTTTTTTAAACCATTTGAATCTGTTTCTGATTCTGATCTGAGATCTGGTCTTCTCTATAAAACTACTCTGCTCTACATTTCTGGTCATATAACCACATCAAAGCTCACCAGTGTCTACAATCTACAGTCTGCACATGTTACACGTGTATTTGTCAAACATACAACATACATAATACATGGAAAAAATATTACAAGTATCAGTAAATCATTGTCAAGAATCAAGCGTGACCATTATAAAAATTGAGTGAAGTTGAGCTGCGTTCTGTGGGCTAATTATATTAATTGAGGAGTGAAGTAGACTTGAAACAAAAAGCCAATGTTGTTTTGTCTTGATTCTTGATCTACATCTACATCCACAATCTACACAACAAGAATGATATTTATGAGTCTTCTTGTCCTCAAATCTATGATCAGTATGTGCTGTACCAATTTTGCGAGTAGTATCTATAACACATAATAATAATAAAAAACCAAACAAAAACAATAATAATACTGGTGCACGATCCAATCCACCACTTTAAATATCAATACTCCTACAATCCTACAATTTTCTCATATATCTCAAAGTACATCTCCACAGGGTATAAAAACAACACCAAACCAAACCAAGAATAAAGATACGAAAGAAATACCTTATGAAAGCCAACAGCCAACCACACATACATAAAACGAGGATTATTAACTTGCCAACAACTACCAACTACTGAAAATAATTTCTATAATTTCATTTCCTTGTATGTTGTATGTGTTTATCATCTGTCCAAAGTCTAATATCTAATGTGTATTGTGTATCCGATCAAAACAAGAATATAAATATCATAATTCATGGGAGAATTTAGTTTAATCATCGTCGTGAAAAACGTGAACAGACTAAAACAGTCCCTGCAGACTACAAGAACTCATAGGATTATTAATGATTAAAGACGTCTACAGAGTAGAGTATATGTTTAGGAATTAGAAATCGTAATAACTATTGGAAAATAAATAATGGATGCCAACTCGTTAATTGAAGGACATTGCAAGTTTCGCGATGGGAAAAAGGTGAGTTTTTATCCAGTCCCTTTTCATTTATTTATTTATTTATCTATCTATTATCTATACTTTTATTTCTTATATATATATATATATATATATTTTTTGTCGTAATATTATCAATATTTTTTGTTTATTTTCATCTGATGAGCAATAACAAGTATTATTATTTAGTTCCCTCTATATTTATCAAATAATTATTATGCATTATGTATTCCGATTTCCAATATTTTTGGTTATTATTTATATCTCCCATCTCCTACCGCCTACTCAAATCCTATGCTATTATATAATACTTAATATTTATGTATAAAATATTATGCAGTTATGCTTGCTGCTTGCTTTGCTAGAACGCTAGAACCCTAAAACCTAGAACCGATAACTCCTATTTAATCGTGTAATATAATAGACGCATATTTATTATTTATCATTTTTATCATTCCTTGAGACTTCAGATTCCAATATCTGATCCGTTTGAATTTTGAATCATGAAGTATGAAATATAAAGTATATCAAGTATTTTATTTTTTATTGTTCAAAAAATACGCAGTGTTTTTTCTGGAGCTTGGAGCGATATACATGTATATTTTCTTTTCTTGCAGTTGCATTTTTCACGTGTTTTTATTTTATTTATTTGACACAGAACAAAAGGAAAATCATAATGTCGTATCATTTTATTCAGTTTCCACTTTATCTTTACGATGGATCTTTAATGCCTTGAAGAATGCATTTTCCTCCTTCTAATCACTAGTACTCTTGAAGTTTAAACTATGAAATATTACTATTAATTTCCTCTAATTTTTTTAGTCCAAGTCCAAGTGTAAGAAGTATAGAATATAGAAGAACTGACAGCTTGAAACTGCATGCATGACAAATGGGAGAATAATAATAAAAGTGGTGGTGTAAATATTTCATTTCATTTCGTTTAAGTATGCAATATGATACCGAAATGGTGCAACCATTTCGCTTAGTCATCATCATCATCATGTTATCATTATTATTATTATTATTATTGGTATTATATTATTACTGTTCCCTGGAGCAGTCATAATTTAATATAATATTTTATAACATTTATTCTTGATATTATTCTCCTCCTGGAGTTCTTTCACATTTTACACCACCTCAACTCAACTAACTATGTCAGCTGTACATACAAATAAACAAACAGTAGTTCGTATACGAATGCCGACGTCCATATCGATGAATGGGAAAAAATTTAAGTAATTAAATAACAATTTCCTCTTTACTTGTTCCATTTCGAATTTTGAGGTAGTACACACTACACACTCCACATCCTATGCAATATGAACTATACGCAACGATAATATGTAATAGAATTTGATGGATTGATGAATGACTGAACTGACGATTCATAGTTCATGATGTGACAGATAGTTTGTCGTTTATTTCTATTTTCTATTATCATATGTCATATGTGTTTGTCTGTTGTGTTTTGTGTTTTGTGTAGATGTCTACTTGTATAAATGGTTCCTTTTAAAGTGACAAGTAAATAGAACAATGTTACACAGAATAGGCATATAACATGTATTTAATACTGTGGAAGCTTATTACTTATTAGTATTAGTATATTTATTTATACAATATGTATTATCAAATAGGTAGTTTGTACAAAGTATAATATTATGTAGAACTGTATATTGAGAATCGGACGGGCGGGCCGGATCATTATCACTTTTTTCTACTTGCTCTTGCCTGTCTTCTGTATTTTGTATGTTGTATTTTGTGTGCATTAACTATGAATTGTGAGTCGGTAAGGAGGGAGAAAGAAAAGAAACCTGAGGCCAAAAAGAGGGCAAGATGGAACATGTGAGCATATGAGAATGAAAAGAAGAATACAGATACAGATATTTACTGACAACAAGTTGGATAAACTGTGTATCTTGTATATATTGTACATATTTGTATTTTGTGTGTTGTATGAGAAAAGTTGTCTCAGAATAACAATAGCAAAATGGAGTGAAATGATGAGAGTCTCATCATGACACTGTTTGTTCTTTTTCTCAAATATACTCCCCTTTTGACTTTCGTCTTTCGACTTTCGTCGTTTTGACTGTCCGCTGTCCGCATGTATCATAATATTTTATACATGTGTAAATGTTTATGGGGTTTCTTTCTTCCTTTGTACATATGTATTATGTATTTCTTCTCCGTTTTTTTCTTTGATCATTACCCTGAATAGTTTACATCTTAGTACGAGCTATGGAGTATGGAAAAGGTACTTCTGACAAAGAAGGGTTGAAGAGTGCTGACTGTCGTCAAAGTTCTACGTGCTATGCTGAGTCTTGAGTGGAATGTGCTGCTGTTGTTGTATGTTGTATGTTACATCTCACATGTAACTTTTAATAAATGAGACGCTCATTTCATTTTAGTTTTCATTCAATTTTCCTTATCCTTGTTTGTTTGTTTGCTGTTTTTGTTGTTGTTGTTTTTTCCTCTCTAATTTTACGTACACACACTGTTCATTATACACTGTTCACTGTACACCCACTTTTACAGTAACTAAATAACGTCTTATTACCTCTTGTTCCCACAGTTTATTTTATGAATTCCGTATCTCTTGAATTTTTGACATGTTCTCTGTTCTATGCTGTAGGTTGTGAGTTGTAAATACTCTTGAAATTAAAATGGAACGTCATTTTAATATCCTGTGTCTACTTAAATGAAAAGTATGAAACGGAATGAGCAAAGAAAATACACACAGTGGAATTTTATTAAAAAGAAATGACTAACGTGCCTTTCCCTACATTTTGAAAATGTACCGTAAACAAGTTACGAGTTTATGGCTTACGGTTTACGGCTTATGGTTGTAAGTTTAGCTTCTTTTTATAATAAAGGAACAGAAAATTTTGGCAAAGATAACCCTCACTCATTTTCATGTCTCAGGTCTCAGAACTCAAGAGTATACATAATATTCTTGTGTACTTAACTGTTTACGTGAGGCACAATAATTATAAATTATAATTATAATTTTTTTCGTGAACCTGGTTAATTGAGAATTGCGATTAAAAAAGCTCATAATCTGTTTTTCTTCAGCTATGTTACATTGCATATTGTATTGTATTGAGAATTGATTGATGATAGTTCAAGATGAACAGCGAGAAAGGAAATTAGTAGATGAAAAAAAACTCAAGACACAAGGGTAATTACTAATTACGTAATTAGTAGTAATACGTATAGCTTTGGTTTTACCCTGAAGAAATTTTTCTGCTCATTTTTTTACTTCACTAAATAATTTTCAAATGATGACTTGAAAAACAAATTGTAAATTGTAAATAAATGGAGAGTCAAATGTCAAATGTCAAGAAGATGATCAATAATAATAAATGAATGAATGAGTTTCTCAAAATTTCATTCACAACACTGTGTACACAAGTTTGAAGTTTGAAGGCATCAGTTATAACAAGCTGTAACATTTAACATTTATGTAGATTAAATTGAGTTTATGTGTCTGCCAATTGTCAATTGTCAATATAAGTATTTTCTTGGGCTGATAAAACCTTGGAATTTCTATTGTGTCTAGTATCTAGTTATTTGAAAAATGCCCAGTGCAGTGTCCAATTCATTATTTGATTTGGCAGAGTCAAAAGTCAAAATTCATGAGTGGTCTCATTTTGCTCGAGAGTCTAGAGTTGAGAGTTGAGAGTCACTAGAGTGGATAAATAATAAACAACAATAAATGAAATCAAGGCGAGGCTCTGATCTCTGATTGAATTGATGATGTAGAAAGAAGATAGATACACTGAAAAAAAAAATCCATCCCGTAACCATTGTGGGCATAGAAATAACCATCACGGAATTCTGTACATTGCTTGGATGCTTTCGGGATGCTTAAAATTTTTCAAAAGGGAATGCTCGTAATTCTGTTCTGATCATAGACTATGGTAACGCTTGACCTTTGAAAGACGTTTTAAGGGGCCAGGTAGATTTCTGACCATAATCAAAAATAGGTTGTATCAAGTTTCACAGACCACCACAAACAGAAAAGTTATAAAATGGTAATGTCCATACGAAATTCGAGTTATTGAACTGCAATCATGAAACCGCTGTGGTTTGATGCAATAACTCGTTTTAATTTTTAGAAAAATTTCCCAAATATAATATATGACCCATTGTACCAAATGAAAAAATAGATAATCCGCCCTATTTTTTTCTCAAATCGATTGCCCATCGTTTTGGAAATTTTGTTGCTTAACGTTTCGAATTCCAGGTACCAAATTTACAAATTCTGAATATATTTTACTGTACAATTTTAGAAAAAAATTCTTTAAAACAAAGTTATGGGACAAAGATTTTAGATTTGTTTCGTGAAATGTTCCGTACATCAGTATTTTCGTCGCTCCCAAATTTTAAAAGTTTACCAACATTTTTAGAAAACTCACAAAATTGCCAAAGTTTGGTCAGAAACTATTACAGTATGCAGTTTCAACAGGAAAATTTCATAAAAAATGACCTAGTTTAAAATGAAATAAAATTGCGATCTTACTCGTTTTCACATGTTATCATCTATGAACTTTGGTCTCGTGACTAAAGTTTCCTTAAAAAAATAAATGCATAATTTGGGTAAGTTTTGGTGCAGTACCCTGCAGGTCTCAAAATCTTTGTTTTCTTGTAAAAAATTTTATGAAAAAAATGCGTAATTTTTATTGTGTCAAAATGCCATGGAGATGTTTTACAAAATGTGAGTGCACAACATGAAAATGCTACCGAGGATAAAAAATAACCTCGGCCTTAACAAGAATTTCTGTTCTCTGCCTTGGCCTTGTATTCATAATTCACAATTCCAAAGACAGGTCAAAGCCTTTGACTAAAATCATATCAGTCTCATTGAAACTCTCAAGACGTGTGATATACAATCATTCGCTTCAAATCTTTTTGATTCCTCCGGTTCCTTTTCAGTCTTCATCATCATGAACAATAAAAGATGTGTGCTGTGCATTTTTATGTGTGCCAATGAGTCATCGTTATATCACCATACGAGAGACTGTCATGATGAATCGAATGAACTTTTAATCATCTGCAAAGTGATCGGTTGTAAATACTCCTCAAACAATTTCGGGAGAATTGGACAACATTTTAGAAGAAAACATTTGATGGTGGTCGCAGACGCTCACTCACGTGTCAAATTCAAGGTAAGGCCAATTTTGTGAATCATTTTTTATCTTATTATATTCATCATGATTTTTGAATCAAAAGCTCACTTTGATTTTCAATTTTTATTTTTCACAGCGAAATCGCCAACCGCACGTACAATTTGATTCTGACGAGGAAGAGGAAGTTGATGACGAATTGACAAAAAAAGTAGCTAAATCAGTCTTGGAACTACAAACAAGATATCATGTGGGTGCTAGTGGTAGTGATTTTGTGGTGGAGACCGTGTCTGGGACACTTGAAGAGGTCCTCAAAAAGAAAAAGGCGTACTTTCCATCACTTAGTACTGAATCAAGACGAAGGAAATATTATAGAGAAAATTTCCTGTTTGTTGAACCACGTCAAATTCTTTTGGGTTCCACTGTGAAAACTGTGAAAAATAAAACAACGATGTTGAAGCATTATGGATATTATGTTCCTCTTGAGGAAACTCTCAAGTCCATACTCAAACTTCCAGAATATAAAGCGATGTTGTCAAAGGTAGCCGGTGACAAACCCGATGGCGTGTATGACGGAATATACAATACCCCGCCTGGAGCACGATTCAAACAAATTCACATTGCAACATCATTCGATGAGGTACGACTTTTTTTTTAAAAAAAAACATGAGGTTTCATAATATATTCGTAGAATAATTCTAATAGTCACGGTAAATTGTTAGTATGGATTATTGGTACTAGCTCCAGTTCCAAATATTCTAGTGTACAGGGAAAATAGTAAAATGTGTTCAAAGGAGATGAATTGAATAATACAAATGATCGTTGAAAGCGTAAAATGGGAGTGTCAAAAGTTGACTTTGATCCAATTCAAATTTCAATTTGTTTTGCTGATTCCGTGGCTGTGGAATTTTGCCTTCTTTTACAATGAACACTCTTATTCTCGGTAATCTACTTTGCAGCTAAAAAAACACACTTTTTATCTCAAAAATTGTAGTTGTCTTCTTTTTCGAGTCTTTCGGGGGTAGTTATTATTATTATTATAGCAAGGTTCACATTTTTATATTCAGTTGCTTTTGTTGTGTGACCTAGGAAGGCACTGAAAGAGAAAGAAGGAGACCAAAGATCTTTGAAATTTCTCCAGTAAGTTGTTCATAAAATGTCTGATTTTATAAGAAGTCCCTGTTTTCATTGTCGTTGTTGGCATTTTGTCTTTTCAATGTTTTGCCATTGCTCATTCCTCTGTCTTTTGTTTCCGTCATTGTCAAATAAATCCGGAATAATTTTAAGGGAAAATTTGAGAATCTGCGTTCAAAGTCTGGTTCAAGAGCTGACAATACAGAAGAAAATCCTGTGTTAGGGAATTATAGTGCAGCTCAAATTTTACTGGATCCACAAGATCCATCAAAAGTCCTCAAAATATCTCAAAATATTTTTTGAAACTGGACAAGGATTTTGAAATTACTGTACAAGTGAACAAATTGGTTTTCCTGGAACAACTGAAGTATTACAGAAGACAGTTTCATTAATATTGAACAAATTGGAGTATTCCAGCTTCAACTCTAGCAGGCAATTGTCACAATTTTTCCCACTGGTGCTTTGATTATTATTTATTATTTGAAATTGGCATTTATAAATAATAAATAATAATAAATCGGATAACAATTACGATTTACGATTAAAAATTAACATGGAAAAGAATCCACATTTCCTGTTCCATTTTGATTTCTGAGATTAGCGACACAAGGGATAGGACAAAAAAAAGGAGTTTTCCTCGTAGTTGTAAATGTCGAAGTTGTTCATGAGGTTCATGAGTTCTGGAGGTTCAGGTTGACACGGCATACCACAATAGTGATTCCACTGAATTGGATAAAATGGACAAGGGAAATTTACATAAATTTCTTTTAATCTCGGACAATGAGCCATTGGTTTTATGTTACTCATCTCGGTTAGTGATTTGAATCAAATCCCATCGCCTTCCGTCGTATGTTTTATTTTGCAACTTGTACCTTTTATATTTTATCCTTTGGATTTTCATCGTCCTCTTCATTTGATCTCTAGTATCCAGTTCTATTTATTATTTGAATGAGAAGTTAAAGAGCTGGAAATTGTGTGAAATACACGTATGCTGTTCACAGTCACCAGCTCCAAGTACAGTGTAAGAGTGAGCGAAGGGATAAAGCGGCCGGAATTTCCGCTCCAATCAACAGCGTCTCGTGTGGTGTAAGACCACAGAGACGAGCGTATACACAAAACTAAACACAAAGCGGGCGATCGATCCAGGTGAAGAGCAACTTGGCGATATTGGCTATAATTAAAATTTTACGGCGTTTATACTTTTGGTTCTTTTTTTTTGAACTTTTTTTTTAATTTTTTGACTAAGTAGACTTTAGTTTGTAGAAAAATTGTACCAAATTCCTTTGCCAGTTTCAACAAGTCCACTTTTCCATTCCGGATGTTATGGGTTTTCATTATCAGCACCGTCATCATCGTCGTCTTTTTACTTTTGCTTTGAGCCGGTTTTCTCCGGTTTTCCAATGGGGGTCTTTTGACTCGTGATTCGGATTTACTTTCAGAATCCCAAAAATAATAATTATAAGAATGTGAGTAATAAATAATAATTATTATTTATAAAAGAGTTTGAGGGGTTGAATTCTGTAAAAAGTTCGTCCTTGTCAATGTCACCGTCTCCTTTGCAAAGGATTTCATTCCTTGGGGTTTCAATTTCTTCTTCTAACTTGATCTTTGATACAAAATCCGGTTTATAGAGGCTTTTGAGTTCTGTGGATTGTTTTTGGTGAATTCTGTTTTCACAATACTGAACAAAGTGTGATTGATGAGGACTTTTATAAATTTTGAATTATTTATGGTCAATTTCATGTACAACAAGGCTTTTTGATTCCCATATTGGAGAAAGACGAATCGGTGGAGATTTTATTACGTGAATTAGTATTTAAATAATAGATTTTCATTCGGATTCTACTATTGCTTTGTTTTTTTTTAAAAAAAAGTTCTGTTTTCAAATTTTAATAGTTTTTCCAGTGCCAATTTTGACTTGTTTTGTGTGCTCTCTTGTGGTTTTTGATTATGATTTTCCTTCTGATACTTTTGTTTTTTTTAAAGAACAACGTAAACGCTTTTTCAATCATTTTTTTTTGTTGGAACAGGAGTATTTTTATTATTAGACTAATGATTTTTTTATGATGGATCACTGGAATAGTCATAGCTTTGAACTGAATTTGAGAACGCCGACAACGGATTTTTTCGTGAAGAAGGGAAAATCAGTAGTAGGCTGAGATTTTTTGAGGGACTGACTTTTAAAATCCGTGTCCTGTTCAACCCATGAAGATAAATATTGACAGATGATGGACTCTTTTTAATTGGAATTGGTTTTGTGACTATTTCCGCTTTAATATAATATGTCGATGGGTTTTGCAGTGTAAGATTCTGAATCTCGTTCACGGTAGTTGGTATTGTTTTCATCATCATTTTGTCAAAGTTTCAAATAGATTTTTGCAAATGGACACTCCTTTTTGGAAAATTCAATTTTTAATCTTGTTCCGGAAGAGGAAACGCATCTCCATCAATTTTTGTAGTTGATTCATTCACTTCCTCCAGTCAAAACTCCTCCTGTTCCATCACTCAAAATTCTAAACTCGAAGTCGTGAAAAGTGTGTATTGTGTATTTTCAATTCTCACATAATATTTAATAAAATAATATGATTATTATTATTAAATGTATAAAACAATTCAATTTGAATAAGACCCATGAGCTACAAATAACAAAGGATGAAGTGTAAAAAAAATCAATTTCACGTGAAAAGAAAACAATCCGAAGTTCGGAAAACTGAATGATGATGGATGTTGTATATACTAGTCCAGAGCAGCTTCGCTTGTGTTTTGTTTAGTCAATAAAATATTTTTTTGATTTTCTTTTTTGTTCAATAGTATAAATAATATTATGGTTTCAAATCGAAATTTGGGTACTATTTTTGTTGTTGTTGATGGCTCTTTCTAAATGAATAATGTTGAGACTCGAGATTTATTTAGCGGATAGGTATGGAAAACCAACGAGACTCCGAGGATTATTTAGTTCATCTTCATTATTATTTGTGGTTTCATCTTTCTCAGATTCCTGGGTTATGGATTTGTCTCCTCTTTCACTGTGGCCGCTCTTTGTCTTGGATCTTGTTTTGCTCACTCTTGTGGTGGACTACTTTTGTTTTTTTTTCAAAGTTTTTTCCAGAAAAACATTAGGGATTTGTTAGGTGGTTGTCATTATCCGAAAATGACTCAGTTTCTTGTCCCCGCTGTTTTTTTCCACGAGATTCAAAAGGAGGAAAATTGGGGGTGGCTGTTTGAAATGTGACGAGCTAATCCTTCATTAAAATTTAATTTTTTTCTGCATGCACATTCATTTCTCTATTTTTGTTGTTGTTATTGTTGGCATTTTCAACTCTTCTCAATTCTGTTTCAATGTTCATTTCTCTAGGAAGTTTTACATCAGTTTCCTCTGTAATTTTAGAATGCTTTTTATTTGCTGATGCAATCCCTCCGGAAGTATTTGAGCAATGGACTTTGTTTTTTACTGTAATATTTTCATTCGACTACAAAGCCGAAGTAATGCGAGAGTCCCGATCCCGATTTGTTCGATTTGGAATTTTCCTCCTGTAGTTTTGACATGTGGATGGTCGTGTTTCTTCATCCTCCTCTTCTTCGTCAGCTTCATCATTCCTATTTTTTTTATTATTATAATTCTGTCTACTATATTTTTTATTTTCCACTTCCTTGACGAGTCACATGAATAATTTTCGCCATGACTTTGAATTTCTTTCCCGTTCATCATCTCGTTCTCTGTCATTTTCTGTTACGATGAAAAGTCTACCATTTCTCAAATGCCTATAGCATTTCCGATTCCCGTGAAGAGCACTCAAAATCGTATCTTTGATCGCTGTGTCAGTGTTTTTTCTGTGTTCGCCACGTTCCAAATCTCTGCCATGATGTTGATACCGGTACCGGTAACTTTGACGTTGTTGAAATTGAGAAGAGTGATTTGTTCATGTGCGTTTTGCCATTGTCTTTGTTTTTATCTGTGTACTATTTGGATGCGATTCTTGTTGTGTTGTATCAAGAAGGAGGAAGATGATTACGACTTCGATCCAGATCCAGGATCCCAATTTTATTTCCGGCTCATTCCCTTTTGTTTTGACATGAAGGATTTTGAGGAGGATTTGGAATGCACATGTTGAGATTTGCAGGGTCAAACATAATGAGAGAGTACTCAAACAGAGGCGTGAGGAAGGACCTTGAAGGTTGAGGATTCGGCAGCTCCAGTTCTAACTCATCATCCCATTTCATTGTTTGCTCAACGTGTTTTTCTTCCTCGGTATCATCAGTCATAGTATGAGTCATGTAAATAATTATTATTATTTACTTTCATTTTCATTTTCATACTTTACTTTTTACATGGTGTGAAAAGTTTCCGCTTTTACCTGGAATTTCTTTGATTCCTTTTGTATTCTGGTTCTTCGTGGATTTTGGTCTGGACCCAGTCTCCTGGAATTTCCGTCTTCTTCCCTTTTGTTTTGAGGTGGCGGAGTTTGTTGGGCATTTGACCTGCAAACTTTCATATTTGAATGGTAAAGAATAACTGTAGAATGTTGTTTGTGTTTGAGGATTTTGATGCTCCAGTTGCAGTCTCCACTCATCATCCCATTTCATTGTATATGTGGACTGATTGTAAAATCTCCCGGCTGCTCCTTTTGCTCGCTCCATTGTTACCTGATATTCATCATTTTGTTGTTCAGCACAGGATAAATAATAATAATTCTGCAACTTGTAATTTTAGAGTTTTTGTCAGGATTTGGTGAAGATGATGGGAAAAGTTGAGAGATCTTTCGGCGGGTCAATCACCGAAATTTGAAAGAGTTGATTATGAGTTAGTGTAATATTTTTAGTTTTCACTTCAGGAGTAATGATAATTATTATTGCATTGCATTATTATATTGTATAATGTGCCATATCTGTTTATTGTCTCGACTCTCGACTCTTTGGTATAAAATTATGGAAGCAAAATAAATTTTTGAAACTTCACTAAAATTTTTAAACGGTTCTAAACGTTTTTACTTCAGGTTGAGATATGTAACGCCATAGGAAATTTCCGAAAAAAGCATAAATTGTACGTTGGGCTCCTGGAGTTGGTCTCAGTTGACCCCGAATTCCGAAGTCCACTTGAAACAAAGTTTTTGATTTTTATGGCCAACAACAAGTATATT
>JABASP010002021.1:9267-23356 GCA_019776565.1 Sminthurinus signatus | reverse complement strand
AGAAATGTCATGAAATAAGAAGAGTAGGCTAAATAACTAAACAAGTAAACATGAGGATGATTTGGAAATGTGGGGAATGGCAAATGGCGAATGGTGAGATAGTATTGATAATTGATAATTGACAGTATTCACAATTCACATCCTGTATTCACTATTTATACATTATATTTATAATATTTACTATTTGCAGATCCATTATTATTATTATCATTCATTTTTGTTAACATCATGCGAGAATTTACTTTATAGTTGAATGTTGAGTTGGTTTAGTTTTAGTTTAGTTCAGGATTGGTGCAATCGATTGCAAAAGATGACAAAGATGATGAGTTCATGCCCAGTGCTCAGTGTTTAGTATTCAAAATGCTCATCATTATATATTTTGTGCCTCATGCCTCATGGAATACTCTGATTGGACATTCGCATGTTCAATGTTTTAACTTTTAATTCATAACATGTAACGTAGTTTTTTTTCTATTTATATTATCTGTATCCTTTTTATATTTTATATTTTATATTATTCTACAGTTTTTCAAGGAAACTTTGTTTCATATTATTATACTTGATAATTGATAATTATTATTAATAATGAAAAATGATGATGTATAAGAACTTTACGACACTTGAAAATGTATATCAAAATGAATATCATCTACTTGATTAAGTAGTTTTTACTTTGTACATTTTACATTTTGGATTTTCAACTGCAGTAATCCTTCTAGTTTTAATTTTGAATTTGACTTTGAATATTTACATTTATTTGTCAATGTAATGATATTTTTAACTAGCTTTTTGTCTTTTGTTTATGTAATCAGCAGTCAATATAATATAATAATATAATATATACAAGGTAGGTGTGTTGTGTGTTCTGAATTTTTCCATAATGCGCCACAGTCCACAGTCAATAGTATAAATTATAAATAGAAAACGCAGTGTAAAACTACGTCAAATCCTCATCGTCATCAGTCATCAGTTATCACACATCATAAAATGAAACGTAAATAAGTCCAGTCCGAACACATTTATAACATATTGTTGTAGTTGTGTGCTGTTGTTTTTAGGTTTTAGTACATTTTGTATTAGTATTTAAACATGTGCATAATATTATTATTATTACTATTATTACTTCTCCTTGGTACCTTTCTCATGGGAGATCAGGAGTCAGGATCATGCATACATAATACACAGTTGATTGTATTATATATTTAGTTAGGAACACAAAACACAACCTTGAATGTTGAATGTTGAATGCTGGAAAAACAAGGGGAAAGGGACAACAATCGTAAATAAATGTAGGATTAGATCCAAATATATCCATTTTCATGTAGACTCTAGACTCTAGACAATACAATATACTATTTTGTTTATGGTTTGACATTTGAGGTTCCACTGTTGTGATATATAATATATTGTGTACATTGTACATATTTCTTCCAGGGCACTGAATACTGGATACAGAATACAGAATAAAAAGAATACCATGTAAATACTTTGTTATTTACTGTAGATTGTAGACTATGCATTATGTATTATACAGTCAGTAGATTAATCCTTCAGACTCTGTGTAGCTCTAGAATCTAGAATCTAGACTCTAGTGAATAGAAGAGTGAGCAGTGAATTGGATTCAGTCAGGTAGTAAATAAATAGCCATTTCATCTCATTTATTTTTGTCGTCTCTCTAGTCTAGAATCTAGAATCTAGAGTCTCTAGTGGTTTACCTGGTTCTGCGTTCTGCGTTTTCCGTTCTGCGGCTGTTTCTCCTTTGCTCTCTGTTTTTGCTTATTTTCCTGTATGTATTTCAATGTCCAATATTTCAGTAGCATGCACAAATTACAAAGTACAATGTAGATAGAAGATAGAAGATAGAATACATGACACAGCACACGGATGCTTGTGTATTTTGTATTTTGTAAAAGTACATTTGAGGATAAATGTAAATGAGATGAAGCCAACTAATCGAGTATCCACTAGTCAAATGTCCAATGTCCAATGCATAATATACATGTACAAAATAAATAATATAGAATATAAAATTTCTACGTAAAAGGTAAAAGGCTTGACTTGAGTTGGCTTGGACTTTTAGTGTTCAGTCAATAATCAGGAGCGATACCACACGTAAGAACAGATAGTTAGTAGTTAGCTTTTTCTATTTTGTATTATGTATTTTGTATTGTACAATGAACAGTGACAGAGCCAATGTGCAATTCCAATGTAACCTGCATCCTGCATAATAATAAATAATAATAATGCCAAATGATACATATTATTTTCTGTAGGCCGGAAAATACAATATAGATATGATTCCTATTCTGTATTCTGTACTATTATATTTAGTATTTAGTATCACATGCAACCAGAACCAGAGCCAGAGAAGAGAGAATAGTTTGCGAGAGGAGGAGTATCATATGTTTAATTAAATAAATGAGGTAAAAGGCACGAAGAGGCAACTCTATGTACATTATAGATAGATATGAGATAGTGTACTAAATATACATAGATAGATGTAGAATGTGGAAGGTATAAGACCCAAGAGACCTGAAAAAAATGTATATAAAACTGACAAAAAAATCTAGAGCCAGAGTCAGAGCCAGAGCCAGAAACACACACTGTCATTTCATACAAATGACAAGGAACAACGAGGAAGTAATACGCAATATGCCGTGTGCAATATTATGTGATATGTAATATAATTTTATCATGTGTTTAGTGTTTACTATCGCTCCTCTGTTCTGCTCTGCTCTTCTCTGCTCTCGTCTCTATATTCTTTATATTCTCTACATTTTCTGTTCTCTATCTGCAAACTGCAAACTGACAAACAAATTATTCTAATCGTATGAACAACATGAAGCATAAACATCACGTAAAGCCCACACCACACCACATCAGACTAAACTATAAACTATACTTTATACTTTATACAGTAGAACTTGTAACACTGAAAGACAGAGAGTCGGTGACTTGAAGCTAGAAGCTCGAGAAAAACAACGTGTCGTTTCGTAACGCGACTCTAGACTCTAGACCCGAGAGTTTAGTGTTTAATGTCTAGAGTATAATATGTAAAATGTAAAGTATAGAGAATAGAGGATATAATTTAGAGCTCTAAACTAGTCTAGAGTCTACAGAGTACAGAGAATTCCATAAAATGAAATGGCATATTGATCTACATTCTACATTCTGTATTTTGTATTCACTGTCCTCTTACTACTTACTTCTTACCTCTTACATGTTACAAGTTACATGCTTCATGCATGCATATTCATTTCAGTTCATTTCATTATTCATTATTATTATGCATTATACATTATCCATGGTTTTAGGAAGCACATGCACAAATTCACTGTATTCTATAGTCTATATTTTCTATACATCTTTGTCCTTTTATAAATACTAAATAGTAAATGCTAAATAATGTTCTCTGTTCTGTTCTGTTTGTACTTTGTACAATGTGAGTAATGCTAATATTATTTTGTACTGTAATGTGGATTCACAATTCACAGGACAGAAATAGGGATAACGCAATAATCATAGTGTTTTAGTGGATCGCCATGTCATTAGTCATTAGAATCCGAGAAAATCAAATTAGCCGTATGCCTTTTTACTTATTGCTTATTACAGAATGAAAAAGAGTTGACTATAGATTATAGATACAGAAAAGATATAAAATAGAAAAAATATTATAGCTTTTTAGTAAATGGTAAATGAACTATGAACTTTGTACTTTGTACAATGTGCAAAAATATAAGAGTGAACAGTGAACACTCGGCAGCTATTTGCAATTTGACATGCGTTTACTATTTACTGGTTACTGTTCACAATTTACAATTTACAATAAACAATGACGACTGACTACTGAATGCTCAAAGCTCAATGCTCAATTCTCAAAGTTTGTATGTATTTCAAATTTCAAGTGACCTGTTTTCAATTTCCAACAATCCTTCTCAGTTCTCATGCAGTCTCGTATCTAGTATCTCGTATCTAGTATCTAGTATCGTGTGTCGTGTGGATGGTGTGGTCATGCAAATTTCATAAGTATTCATATACATTTTATTTTATGGATGGATTATGGCACTTTGTCTTTGTCTTTTGTCTTTTCTTTGGACTATCATCCTATAAAAAATGAAATAAAATGTACTGTATAAACTGTATGTATTTAGTATTTGATATTTACTGTTTGCTGTGCATTTTGTAGTATGAAATGGAAATAAAATAGCATGTAAAATTTTGCTAAATGTGTTGAATGTTGAATGAGGATTGACTTGAAGATGGAAGATAGATAATGTTTAATAGGGACTCTGTACACTTTGTACTCTGTACGCACTCTCAACTCGATACTCTTTATTTTGCATTTTGTACATCCACGTGCCGAGAGTTTAAGTAATTGTGAGTCGTAACTAACAACTATAACATTTTAATTGAACGCACCTCTGCGTCTCAATTCTCGATTCTCAATTCTCAGTACTTTTGATTCTTCTAGATTCTAGATTCTTCTGTATGTACAATTACATTGCACATCTTGTGGTTTGTGGATATTCTACATCACATCATTTGAAAATTCATGAAGTTGCAAACAAGTGTAAAGTGTAAAAGATGTAGATATTACAAAAGTTACAAGTCATAATATGTAAATTGTACAACATTGTTGTTGATTCTTGATTCTTGATACTTGATGATTGGTGCTCCAATGAACAACTCAAGTTGAGTTTTGAGTTTGAGTCTTTTTTCCTCATAATCCTCATTTGTAGATTGTGCATTGTACAGTGTACAGACTCTGCCATTGTTTTATATGTAATCGTAATTATAATTGTGTATTATACATTATACATAATTTTAATTAGTTTATGCTATCTTGATTCTTGATTCATTCATTAAGTTGTTTGTATCCGCCTGATATATTTTTTTGGTAAATCTCAATCTCAGTGGTTGAGATTCTGCAATCACATGTACTTCAATATTATTACATGTCACAATTATTAGTATCCTTTTTTACTAGTAATTGAGTCTTTAGTCTTTAGTCATCGCACAATGTGTTTAATTTGTATGATGAAAATATCTCCACGGAATTTGTGCATGGTTCATATTTCATATGTGATATGATTTAGATTTTAGATTTAGTCACCACTTTTTTACCATTAATACGATATTCAGAGTGCCAGTGGGTTATCAAATATGTGTTACGTGTTATCAGTTATCAGGGTTTAAGAAAAAAAAAAGGTTGGGTGTTGTTTTAAATTTAAAATGCTACTCTTTAATATTTACTATTAAATGCTGAAAGTATGTGGTTGAAAGTGCAGCGTAGATTGTAGAATGTACAATGTACAGTGCACTTTACATTTTATTACATTTGGGATTTGGGTGCAGGAAATTTTTCTAGTTTCTAGTTTTTTTGTCCACTGGGAGTTGCATTCAGTTTTTGATAAAGATGCTTGATAAATGATAAATGAAACATGTGTGGACTGTGGATTATTGTAGCTAGATATTTAACAGGAATTTTCCTGGACCACTTTTTTCCTTTTTTTTTGTTTTATTTTACTCCATTATTCTATTTTCATTCCCATTTTATTACTATTATTATTTATTATTATGTCAATTATCAATGCATAAAATTTTTGTAGTTTGTACAAAATATACAATGTCAGAGGTGTGTGGTTTAGTTATGAGAGAAAAAATGGACACAGGATACATAATAAATAAATGATACAACATACAAATACAAAACAAAAGTACAACAGGATGGAAAATGGAAAATAGAAAATAGAATCAGAGTAACACCAAACTCCAAAGCCAAAGCCGAAAACTTTGTTAGCTTTTGTTACTTGATACTTGATGCTTTTGTTAATGTAGTTTGTACTTGTACTTTGTAGTTTGTAATTTGTAGGAGAGGGCAAGTCAAGGAAAAGAAACTTTAGAATCACGATACGATAGATACGATGGGATATGATAATATGGATTTTTTGCCGTTTTGTCCTGTCGAGTGTAGAGTTTGGAGTGTGGAGTTTTCCTATTTGCAGGAAATTAAATGAATGAAAATACAAAAGAGAATAGAGTCAATTGTACTTATTATTATTATCATTATCTTTTCGAATTCCCATTCTTTTCCTATTAATTACACACATTTATTTGTAGAGGTTCATTTTCGCTGGGTTTTTACTATATTTTATGTTTTATCCCTATGCAATTTACAAGTTTACTCAAGCTTTGAATTTTTGTCGGTGGTCTAGAATTTAGAATTTGGACTTTTGCAAAAAAAAAAAAAAAAAACACTCAGAGTATTGAGAATGGAGCTTTTTTTGTTTGAGGTTTGGGCTTATTTAAGAAATTAACTCTAAGTCAGGAATTTGTAGAAGGAAGAGAAACATTGTAGTAAATTGTTTTGAGTTTGGAGTAAAAAAAAATTTCATTGGATTTGATATTTGATCAAAGTCATGGTTCATGTCAGTACAATCAGTATCAGTCAACCCAAAGGTTCTAGGAAATTGTAATCTCATGTACAGTGTAGATACATTCTCCGTTCTCTCGTCATTAGGATTAGCTAGTTAGTTTGCTGTTTGATCTGATCCAATGCATTTAATATTTAATAGCAATATGTAAATACTTGCTAAATAAACACACATTTACACCATGTAAATTGTACAGTTGATTTTGATTGTACAGTGTTCAAGCAAAATTATATAATTATTATCTAATAGAGGCAAGCAAAATGGAATATTATAAGATAATATTTATTTGACCTCCATCCTTTTTTTTGTTTCGTTCCATTGCATTGAGCATTGAGAATTAAGAAGAGAATGGAATATCATATATCATATGTACATGTGTATTGTACATGCTAAATTTTGATTCATAAAGAATAAAGAGTACAGAGTATTTAAAAAAATATGCATATAAGATGACCATCATAATAATAATATTCTATCATGTACCAAGTGTACCAAGTGTACCGAGTACCATGTGTTTCTAAATATTCTGAATAAATTATAAATCGTATTATTACCTTATGAATATTATCAGAATCAAAAGAACGTTGGAGACTAGAGACCAAGAAAGAGAGAGAGAGAATGCTAATTTTTTCCTCATGATACGCTTTGCTATAACTTATAAGCTTCAAGTTATATCTATAGTTGTAGCCTATAACTATTAACTATGCAATGATGATAGTGGTAATGATGATGATGGTGTTAAATAGTAAATAGTGTGTAAAACTACATGTATCATGTAACATGGATTTTTTTTTTTACTTTTTATGATGTATTTATGTATTCTGTATTCTGTATTTATGAGGTATGAGGTCTACGTGTTGTTTTTACCGTACGCATTTTCTACTCTCTATTCTCTTGCTCTCTGTACTCTGTAAATAAATATATTATGCATATTTATTTAGTTAGTTTTTACATGGGGATTTACGTACATTGATTCATAGTCATAGTCAAAATCAAAGCTCAAAATGAAAAATCAAAGTACCTGTACAATGTTTTTCTTTCTTGAGTTTTGAGTCTTGAGGTTTGAGGTTAATTTTAAGTTGAGAGTAAAGAGAGTGAAGAGTGAGTGAGCCAGTTCCATTCCTTTTTCTTTTTCATGACATTGTACTTGTAACTTGTAATGAGCTTTAGAGTTTAGAATTTACTAGAGTAGAGGTGCTCACTCATTCACTTGCTGTGAGCTGTGAGAATTCAAACATGTACATACAAAATGAAATTTGTTCTTGGAAATACTGTCGATTGTCGATTTTAAGGTTAGCCGTCGTTCAACTGTTCAGATTTGAGATTTGAGTACCCCTATAAAAAAGGCGGAATAGAATACATAAAGATATGTATTATATTTATACATGGCTAATGAAAAGACTTTCATTTATCCATTGACCATCATCTACTTGATACTTGACTCTTGATTGTTTCAAAGACGCTTTTATTTTAGTTTATTACTTCCCCTAGAGAAAAATATACCTTGTAAATAGTAGGCAGTGGATTGTTGGTTGTTGGTTGTATTGATGATGTTGATATTGGATATTGATGACGTCATATTGTCTATGTACAATGTACAATGTAACGTGAGCGTAATAAGCAACTAGTTGCAAATTGTACGTGATAAATCATGCATGCGCTTCGTATTCCGTATGAAATGAAAATGAAAAGGAGAATCATGTAACGTGTATCATACAAAATACAAATGATCTTGATTCCTGATCATTAGGCAGAAGATGGACAATAAATAAAAGAATGAAGAATGTGTAATGTGTAGGTTGTAGGTTGTAGGATCTTTGATCTATGATATAATACTAATATTCCTATTTATTATTGATAATCGTTATCCTAATCGTAATCATGGTAATGAACATTGCACTTCCTATTTAGATTTACACATGATGTTTGATGTCTGTATGATTTATTAATGTTTTATTCTTATTTGTGATTTGCAGGTTGATCAACAAGAAGTGAAATTACGAACTTATTTGGCAAATCACATGTCCGGTGCTTCAGTCCGACTTCGCTATGCTTTCCTCATCACCTTGTATAATGTTGTCGACTCCTCCACCGTTTGTCTCATGGGGCATGAGAGACGACTCACTCTAAATCTCATCCAAAGGCTCGCATATCAACTACTAGTGCCTGCAACCACTAATGAGTAAGTGACCTTAATTTTATTTTTCCATGTACTTTGTACTATTTACTATTTATATATTCCATCTTGTTGTTGTTGTTCTTTGTTTTGTTTTTTTGTGCATACTTTGTTCTCCGTTCTACGTCACTGCGATAGATCAATTAAGATAATAATAATTATTATTACATTTCCAATCTACAATCTACATGTAATTTGTAAACACTGGAGTATTTTTTTTCAAGTACAAACTTTTTAATATGAGATATTACATGTAAAGTTGATGCATTTACATTTGAATTTTGAACAGATGAGAAAATACATGTAGAATAATAATAATATATTCATGCTCATTACTCTTTAATATGCATATAAAATATAAATATATTTCAAAGGTACGAGAGTTATGAGGTAGACAGCACAAAACACGTAACAATTCATGCCAAATGCCAAATAGAATTCAAAGTACAAAGTACCTAAATACAGCATGTGTAAATAGTAACACCTGCAACCTGCACTCTTTTATTTTATTTTACTTACGATTTTATTATACAGCAACAAACAACAAACCAAATGCAGTTTTACTTTTTATTTATTTAAAAAGAATTTGTAATCATTGCAGAGCAGATTTAAAGTTGAAAGTGAAAAAAAAAGTAGGGCAAAATTTGGGTTCTCTTTCCAAGTTTCAAGGAAGAATTCATAATTCATCATGTATATTAAATGTTATGTATTAAAGCATACAGTATAGAGAGTAAATTATTATTATTATCATCATCATGCTCATAAACAAAGTACATAAAACATAAATACTAAAAACAGTGAGTGCACGAATTTTTAATTAATATTATTACTATTATCACACGTAGACTGTAGATTGTAGACTGTAGACTTGTGAGCATTTACAATTTAGATAAATTTCTAAGAGAACAAACAGACAAACAGAGAGGCAATATTAAACTATAGTCCAAATAATAATAATAATAATCGTAGCAATAGTAATAATAACAATGAAGCTTCAGGTCATCAATTAAAGTTGCAATATCTTCTACTATAAATATTATAAATGATACAGCACGCAGAATATGTAAAAATTGAGCGTGTTTTACGTTTTACTGTTTAAAGTTTAAATACTATTCTGTTCCTTTATCCTTCGCCGTTTTGCCATTCGCCATTCATCAGCATTTTATAATAATACTTTATTTTTAATGGTTAATGCGAGTTTAATAATAATAACCGTAGTAGCTATTTTTCATTTAATTTATCACAGATTCTGTCCACATCTGTAATCTGCAGACTGTATATTTGAAATGAAATGAAAGAGTTGATCATGTTAAAAATGCTTCACGTATTTCAGTTGCACATTTTATACATTCTTTATTTTCTCTACTCTCTATTCATTCGTAAAAATGTGTAGTGTATTTTTTACTGTATTTAGTATTTCGTATTTACATGTATATAATATTCTGATCATTTTAATTGGAGGGGTAAAAACCAGAAACAGAAAGAGAAACAGAGAGTGAATCATGTTCAAAATATTACACCACATCAAACATCAGAAACATCAGACCACGTATTTAAAATGTATCTATAGAACAGACCAGAACAGAGAACAGTTTGTTCAGTATTGCACAGTTTAGTTGTATAATAATAATACATGTACATAATACATAATATATCACGAGTGTTCACTGTTCACATGGCTGAAGATGCAAGATGTTGTGCAAAAAAAAAGATACAAAGTATCAACTACAAACTATGGATGAATGACTGCAAAATGCATCAGTTAGTGAATGAACAAATGTTGTTTATTTTATTACACATTTTTTTTCATTCTGTAATGCTTTTTAATGCTGTGGAATGGACTAGAGATTTCTTCTTTTGTCCATACTCCAAACTCCAAACATATTCAATATGAAGTTGAAACACACATTCACATGAATTCCACAATAAGTATAAAATAATATGCATGAAAAAAATGTGGTTTGGTTTGGTTTGAAAGAGACAGTTTAATTATAATTGTGGATTGTCTATCAGTTGTCAGCTGCATTGCAACTTGTAAATTGTGAATCTGTCCGTCGTCAGTCTCGTCAATCCTCAATTCTAGTGTTGCAATATTATTATTAGCCATAGCCAAAGTCCATAATAATCTATAATAATAATGTGTAAAAAAGAAAACAGCCCATAGACACATGATAAATGATAATACAATAAAATAAAATAAAAAGTAAAAAGTATCGTACACATAACACATTACACATGCATTTTTACTTTTTACAGAATGCAGAACAAGTGGGTCTAATGAGCTTTTATATTATGAATTTGGTCAAGAAGTAGTTAAATACTAGATTATTCTTATTGACTGGCAATTGGCAATCAAGCAGCATTCTCGTCAATATGATTTGAAATTTGAAATTAGACGATTGACAATAATTTTGTAGCTTGAGGTAGAAAAAATGATATTGAAATCGATATTTGTAGATTGTATTTTGTAATGTAATTTAATATTTTTTAATAAAGTGTGATTAGTGATTAGACTTTTGACTCTCTGTGCAAAAATTGTAATTCACTCTCCGTTCTTTGTTCTTTGGGTTTTTAAAGGAAAAGTAGTTCAAACTTGTCAATTGTCAAGTCTCGTCACCTCATTAATTGGATAATTAATTGAGTAATTAAGTGGCAATGGTAATGGTAATGGCAGTGCATGCAGTTAGTGAGCTTATTAAATGAGAATGGAGAATACGTGAGTTGATTCACAATTCACTGACGAGAAGCTAGAATCTAGAATCTTGGAAAAATTCTGAACCAAGTCGAATGAAATGGAATGAGATTCTTTTGCTGGTATGTATTTCCATTTGCCATCTTTCGCATCTTTCGCCTTGTGTCTTTTCTTTTCTATTTTCTATAGATAGCTCTTGTCTTGATTTTTTTTTGTCTGTCTCATTTCATCTTGTCTCGAGTCTCAAATCTCAAATGTGTAATATGTAAGATGTAGTCTGTACATTTGAGATTTTTGGTTCATTTTTTATTCATTCTCTCGTGTCTTATTTGTTATTTGCCTTGGCGTCACCTCAACACGAGCATTAACATTAGCAGTAAAACACAAAAAGTACTAACTACTTTTCTAAGTATTTTAAAATGAGCATGCACAACCTAAGCAAAGTACAAAGTATAATCATATTAAAAATGCAGTATACTCAATACTGTACAGTGTATAATGTGATATGTCATACGTATGTGTTGCATATTATTAGAGCACATAGTTTCAGTTACATGTTACATAACTTGTTCTTCTTCTTGTATCTTGTGTCTCTTTGAGAAGACATGTATTTTGTGTCTGGTGGATGGTAAATTGAAATGAGTGTCATTTCTCGGATACAAGAAAAAAAGATCTTTATCTCGAATCTCAAGTCTACAGTCGAGAGTCTCAAGTCGTCGGCAAATTTCAAATGATACAAATGATGGTAGAAAAAGAAAAGGACACTGTGTTTCATTTACTACTCCTCCTTTTGCTACTGTGTGTATTGTGTATTTTACAAATCGTAATGTCTAATGTTCTAATGTTAGTAGTGAGTGAGTTGAATGGAGTTGAGTGGAGTTGCCTTGCCTTGGCCTACTAATTTGGGCATAGTGCCCATGATCCATGATGTAATATATACGAATATACGAATATACATACATGTTACATGTGTACAGTGTGCAGTGTATAATGTATAGATTATAGATAGATAGAATCAAGTTGCTCATGCTTCATTCTTCATTCTTCATCTCTAAATTCAAAAGAGAATTTCCTTTTGTCTTGTTCTTCTTCAACTTTGTCTTCATCTTTTCTGTAGTATCATTGCAAATTGCAAATCGTCGTTCTTCGTTTCGTCTGTGAGCATTGAGCATGCGAATGAGAATGAGAATGAACATGAGCAAGATGACATTTTGTGCATGTAGAAATGTAGATATTGTATTATTGTACAATCAAGTATGTATTTTTGTCTTTCGTCTTTATCTACAGAAGAGAGAAGAGCTTCTGCCTTTCAATTTTCAGTTTGGAGTTTGGAGTTTTGAGATGAAATATTTATCTTTAAATCTATACCTCTACTCTTACTCTTGAGTCATTTTGTAATTTGTAATGGTCTTTGGCAGGTACTTCCAAGTTCCAACTTCAAGTCTAAAGTAAAGTATGGATTCTCTTTTTCGTTCTTCTCTTTCATGAATCATGAAGACTAAAGAGACTAGTGCAACTACAAACTACAATCTGCACATATAACTCAATATTAAATATTATATTATTTGATCCTCTCTCATTTCAACCTTTCATCTCAAGTGGAGTTTGATCTGCTGTGCTTGATTATGATGAGAATTCTTTGTCCCCTAGGATTTATACTCTATTTTCATTCCCTGAATTCCATGCATAATGAATAAAGCTTAGGGACTGGTGAATTAAGTTTCCAGAAAATAATCCTCTTGTCTTGGTGGGTTTTCATTTTTCATGGACTCAGAGGTTGAGTCTTTTGAATGTTCAATGTTGAATAGGTAAACTTTAATTACTGCGTAGTTCCTGAGGTAAAACAAAAGGTTGAACTAATGATGGATTAGATAAAAATAAAACCATGCAGAATAATGATGAGTACGAAAGATCTATCGCAGTGACTGTAAAATGAATAGCATGAAAAAGATATCAATATTCAATTTAACTAATTGCAATTTGTTCTTGTATTTTTTTTCAATCACAGATATGGAAGCAACAACTTGTACCCCTACATAACTTATTACATGCCTCAACCAGCAGCAACAGCAACTCATTATAATCCAAGTAAATCCATAGTTTTTGGAAATATTATATTCTATATGTTTTATTTATTTTTTTGTTTACTTCAAAAATCTTTATAATATTATGAAGATATTATACTTTTAATGCTGTATATTTTAATGAGTTTGTCTAATGTTCTTTTTTTTATTCTTATTTATTTGTAATAATAGATAACCAGACCGTGTATTACAATCCCGCTATGTACCAGCCAACACCACACCAACCATCATCATCAGGCTCCAACCACAAAGTCTCATCCTCCTCAACAACCAGCTCTGTCTCACATAAGTCAAAATTCCTCAAACCTAATACAAATAGTAATCATCATAATAATAATAATCATAATCATAGTAATAACAATAGTAATAAGAATAATAGTAACAATAAGTCTAGTTGTGCAAAGTTGGTAGGTAATAGTAATTCCTCAGTGTCTAAAATCCCAACTGTAGTTTCGTCTTAGAGGAGGAGGAGAAGAAAAAGAAGAAGGAGAAAAAACAAAACAAAAAGACTCTTGTCATGTTCATCGTCATTGTCATTTTTATTTATATAATAATATATTATGTACACAAATGTTAGCATTCATTATTAATTATTATCGAGTATTGAGTATCGAGTTGTAAAATATATATTATAATTGAAAAAACACGCGAAACCGAAAATGCAGAGTGAGCAATGCATTTCATTTATTATTATTATAATTCC